>NAPT01000219.1:0-41472 GCA_002927785.1 Cladonia uncialis | reverse complement strand
CTATTAATAATAAGTTAAAAAGAGTATATTTAAATTATAAAATAATATTATTTTTAAATTTTATAATAAAATCTTTAAATATTTAATAAAAAAAATATTTAAAATATATATAATTTATAAATTAAATAAAATATTAAAATATTATAAAATATATAAAAATTATATTATTATTAAAATTTTTATTCTAGTATATTAAAAAATTAATATTAAATTATATAAATATAATCTATTATATAATTCTTTTAGAAAATAAATTTTATAAATTTTTTTAATAATTTTAAAATATATATTCTACTCTATTTAAAAATTATATATATATATAGTTAAAAGTGAGTATCTAAATAATAAAATAGATTTTTAAAATTTTTTATAATTTTATATAAATTATTATTAAAGATTTTAATTTTTATATAAATTATAGCCATTTTTATTTAAATTTCTTAGAGATAAATCTCAATTTCAAAATAGCTTAGTATAGTACTAATTAGTTAATAGAATAAACTAGATAGTAGCCTTAAAGCCGGCTTGCTTAGAGAGAGCAGGGGGCAGGGGTAGAATTCCCACCCCCAGGATAGAGCTGAACCTTTGAGACTAGTTCGGTTTTAACAATAGCTTCCCCAGATGATTCGCTCGTCATGTCAGAGTTGATTATGTCTTCCTTGAGTACTTGGTAGTGTTACAATCCTTTGTTATTCCCCTGCCTGCCAGACTCTTGTTCAGATTAATTATTATTCTTCGCCCACAGAGACCAAAGATACATTATAACGAGGGGGATATTGGAGACCGCTTATTCCTGAGCTTTGGAGCGGGCGCTTTCACTTTGATATTCTGCTTATTGCATACAATCAATGGACGGCTCAGATGATTTTCCCTCTGATGATGTGTGGAGTCCTGCACTACGAGAGTCCCTCTTTGCAGCCTCTGATGCAGGGCAGTCATGGAGCAGTGAGCCGAGACAGCAATATAATACCTCGCCACTTCCCAGACAATTCCATTCACAACCCACGCAAACCCTCAATCACCTTTCTGCACAAAACCAGCGGAGCGATAACATTCGACCCAACAGCTCTTCATCCCTTCATCCCACTGTGCCCACGTCCATAACTCGGAAGCGTTCGCACTTAGACCCTCCAAATTTCCCACTGCAGTCAGACCCGGTTGGGTTCAACACCAACTCTTCCGGTCGGCCTTTCAATACTCCCACCTTCCGTTCCCGCCCTACAACGCCTCTCACGCGAGGTCTTCCACGTCCTGTGACCCCAGAATCTGTACTCTCTGAAGACTTTTTTGCATCAGGCAGCTCCTCCAGACGATCAGATACTCCCTGGCCTGAGACAGAAGATTATAGCGAATTCGTTGATCTCACCGCTGACTCCTCACCACCAAACATGCCTTCAGCGAGACGTCTAGGCAAAAATCCGCGAGATACCTCAAGTGCTCCATCAAACCCGGCGAAGAGAAGGAAGACGGAGGCATCACAGTCTAGTGTTCGATCCAGAGAAATTGAAGAGGTGGATTTGAGGGATGTGGATGAGGACAATAGGCTGTCAAAGGTGCTTGAACAGCAGAGGATGGCAACGGTTAGAGCACAACAGGAACAGGCAAACAGACCTGTCAAGCTGTCCACACTACAGTGCATCATTTGCATGGAGTCGATGACGGACCTGACAGCAACTCATTGTGGTGAGTCCTTACTCTGTTACACTCTTCCTTGACCACGGGCTAACATAGAAATCTTTCAGGCCATCTATTCTGTCACTCATGCCTCATGGAGGCCCTCATCGCAGGCGAGAACCAAGGCTCGGAGCCGGGCAAAGGACTTTCAAAGTGCCCTGTTTGTCGGAAGAAGGTCCTCAGGCCGACAGGGCGTAAGGACGACCGTCAGGTGGTGCCTCTCTCGATGAAGGTAAAGAAGAAGAGCAGTGTTGCGAAAGGCAAAGCAAGAGAAATTTAATGATCGGTGCTATGGTAAGGAGGGCATCAGGAACAGGCTATATCGCATCTTCAGGGGCGTTTGGGCAGCGTATTAGTGGCTGCATAGCGAGTGCTTGAAGATACCCCCATGAACTTCAGACGGGCAGAATGAGAGCGTCTAACGCTTGTTTTAGCTACTTTGGGAGTATATACGCTTAATGAACCAAAAGCTTTTATGGTCGCTACGACGTGGGAGTGAGAGCTCTATGGCTGCAACACCTTGACCTCCTTCGTTGGTCGTTCAATAACCCATTGATGGACTGACCAGATGCAACAGCCGAGTCCACTTACCTTCAATGGGAACAGGTCGTGAGTTCCTTACATGCACTGTGGCGACCCTGCGTTGGATTGACATTGTTGTCCATATGTCCACCTTTCCCAATTTTCTTCCCAAGCTCCTCCTCAAGCAACACGAGTGATAGCATACATACCATGGGTTGCGTCTAACCAAATTTTCTGCGTTCGCTATCAAGTCTGGAGAGAGCTCTGTATCTAATCTCTCAGAACCAACCCATTCTCTCACCTCGTTCTCAATCCTGTCTATCTCTTAGCTGCACTATTTCTGAGTTTCACAACAGTAAATTCTAACTCTATATCCAGAGTGGCCATCTCATCGTCCCAAGCGGTACATCGCTACTGCACTATCTCAGCCCTTGATCTGACTTTCCTGAAACGTAAGCTACAGGCATCTCTCATTGGCCCTACGTCCTCTCTATGCAAAACAGGCAACCTCATCCACCGGACCAGGAATGCCCAACACACGGACTCGTAATTGGAGTACCGCCAAACGAATTATCATTCATCAGTAACCAAGCCTTTTAGGATCTCTACGGCCACCATATCGGTGATTAAACACTCCCAAAAGTCCATTGTGGTAGGCGGAAAAATCTCCACTGTAGGTTCATGACAGCGCTAGAAGAGCGTCATCCAGAAGGGCCAGATATATTGAGGTGCAGCAGCCACTGCTTTGAGATGCTCTGAGGAAGCTTTTCTTCTGCCTCGTGATTACAAATGCTATGGCTTCAGCTTGTGATGTGTGCCGCGATAGCTTGACGATGCGGGCGGCGGTTGTGGCTGTGGCCTTGCAATATTGGCGTATGCATAAAGGTTTAGAATCCTTGGCGAAAAAAAATTCCCCTCTTACATGATTTCTAACCAAATTATATACAAACTTCAATATATAATAGAGCACTTTTTCTCACCAAAATTTTTTTGGATTTAATATTATTTATTACTCTTATATAGCTCTATAATTATTTGAGCTAAAAAAAATTTTTTCGCAAAATCTTGAAAAATTTCTGAAAAGTTTTTCAGATTTGTATGGGGGAATCATGTAAGAGGGGAATTTTTTTTCGCCAAGGATTCTAAATCTTTATGCATACGCCAATAGGCGACACAGCCTCCTAGGTACCTTAATCTAATCTAAAAAAGCTACAAAACATACCCTCCATCACGGAGATTACTTGCTAAATATGAGTAAGCTGAGATTATTCTATTCCAAATATATGATCTTTTAAAAGCACACAAGTGCAACCTAGTCGAGCTTACCATCGATGCGCACTCTCTCTTTCCTTCTGTCCTTGCAAGCTGGCGGCTTTCATAGAACTTCTAAGCAGCCTTGAGCGGCCATGACAAGATGAGGCTATTACTGCTAACACAAAAATTCGAATACACACGTCTTGAATCTGTGCAACTTCGCCTCCTAACGCTCATCCCCTGGAAACGTACCTTTCACTGCCAGCTTGATAGCTTCCTACGCGACAGTCCGCCAGCATACGACGCACTATTCTATGCATAGGCCCTTTCAACGTCCCAGCGCCTCTTGGGGGTACAGGAAGCCGTGCTGAGTCGGGCTAGAAATTATGTTTGGAGATCGGTGGGTGACTTGTAGGCCTTCTCAGGCTTCTGCAAGGCTATGCATGCGAAAGAAGTCATGTCTATTGCGGTGTAGGAGTTGCAAATTAGGCAGGTCACAAACGATGCGCTGTAATTTTTCATTTGGATCCATCGTTTGAGAGATGATTTCGGTAAGAGCGAGCTCAAGTCTTTGCCTGCGACGCTCGAGTCGGGTTGTACCTTTAAGTGCTGGGAGACATGATCACTTTTTGGACTCCTACGTCTGATACCGTTGGAGGAAGAGCGGCAAATGGTGGGCTTGAGGTTAATATATCATAAGAAGCCGTACTGGCGGACTTGTACCAGTGTCGTAAAATGGTTCTTGCCCTTTGATACCGAGCTGACGTTACTATCCCCCGCGGCTTCAGATGGGAAGCATTGACTTCCTAATCTTCTGATTGGGACCCCAAGTACACCATATATCCTTTTACATTTTGTAAGAGTCATCAAGCAGGCTGCAAGGAGTTTGGCAACACCAGGCGTTCCATTCATGCAGTCGAGGGAACTGACCACATTCGAGTCCGAGGCCTTCGAATCGATGAAGTGCTGCAGATCGTGCATAGTGTGCCAGATGAGTGGGAGGAGCAAAGGTTCTTTGCCACGAGTGTGGAGTGTACTACGGGGAAGTAGAATGCCTACATAAATCTCAATGTGTCCATGGATGCAGGCAGAGTAACTTAACGGAAGCATACTGGAGAAACCTAGTCGGTAATGAGGTCAATCGTCTTCCTAGTGGTGACGATGCTGCCGCCAAATATTGGGCTGGAAAGATTTTAGCAATGCCTCACTGGACTCGTTGACTGGAGGTGGAATGGACTATTTGCAAGCTCTGACATTTGCAAATAATGGGCGATGTTTCTTCAGCACCAGAGACGGAAGGACTGGCGTCGAACCAAAGGGCATCAAGCCCCACGCTTCCGTCTGTGTACTCTACAGTGCAGGACCTTTTGTCATGCTGGGTTCGATAGTATAATGACACATCCCAGCAGACTGGAGATGCGTATATTCACGGACTCATGGCTGGCGAAGAACTCGAAATGAATGGAGAAAATGCGGACGAGTGATTGGCTATTCGATGATGACCTGTATCCCTCGTCGAAATCGGGCAACATGTTCGAGAGGGTCATGGGCGTCTCAATGGGAACGTTTTTCTCAGAAGCGTCACAACTTGATAGGACTGGGCCTATTATGCGAGATTGCTCGCTCTTCAAGGGTCGTGCATCCCGGAATCAATGAATGACCCGGAATCTGTGCTCGATAAGGATACAAAGCGGTACAGGACCTGTGACATGCATGCGTTACACGAATCCATGGCTCGGGATTGGCGAATGCGTAGCATCGGCTGACACAGATCACCCCCTTCCCCCCCAAGGACGAGTCAGAAATGGAAGACAAGAGCGGTGGGATGCCTGAGCACGGACGTAGGGAAAATTCTTCGGTAAGAAATCGTGTGCCTGATACCCTGGAGATGTCGTGGACGTTGAGGTTTTCGTTGTTGTAGTTGGTTTTGTCCGTAAGGCCTTCCCCATTCTGCAGGTCAGAACAAGGCGTCCCACTACGAGGATGTGCTGTCATTCCGTGCCATCTACTAAGTAATCTTACACATTGCCACCAGGCAAGAATAAACAACGATTCTGAGCGTTCATTTGTCAACAGTTATGGGTCTCCGTTCATGTTGCAGATGGGTATCGGTCACATCCGAACGCGAACACGTGATGGTCTCTTCGCCACAACGGGTGCTGGCAGGTGAGATGCATTCATACATAGTAATCACGAGATGACTATGACAGGGTCATGACCATCGGCGTGGGCTATACGACAATAGCTAATAATATTCATTACAAGGACAATAGAATCGCGCAAGTAGGCAAGAGTGATGGGATAGCCTTCCAGGACCCTATCACCTTGGCTCTACGTCTGAACATTGTTTGTAGCATTGTGTGGTGGTAGTGCTTGGTAGTAGATACTTGAGCTGAAACAGGGCGCTTGATATCTTATCTATCTAGGTGACGTACTCAACTGGACCTCGGAACATGCAGCTGGTAGGCCAGGGCCCCCCCTATCCGGCGAGCCCTACAGCTGCGCCCCCCGGCGAAGCGACACCCTTTACTTTCCCAGTCTTGGCATTGTGGCACTGTCTGGTCCTGAGCTTCTAATTCCCCAATAATCCAACAACAATAACAATAATAACATTCGACATCCCGTCAGACTAAACAAATTGTCAGACTAATTCTTCAGGCGTGCTATAGGACCTGGTCCTTCAGGCAGCGTCCTTGACGATGACGGTGGCACGGTGCCCAAGATTCAGATCTTTATGGGGGCCTGGAAGCGGTGGGATTCAGCTCCGCCCGTGAATGTCCAATCTTACTAGTCTTACACCAACACACATGGAATCAAAAGTTTCATATCCAACAAGGAAACAATCCGTAGTCATGTTGACGATCGTATATATTGGTAGGTGCATGCGTCTGGACTGTACAATTTCTTTGTTTTTGGGTTGAAGCTTAAAATCTGTCGTCCGTACATTGCTGGTTGGTCATCATTGTCTTACCTGACTGTACATGGGCATGACCGAGTAAGCTGCATCACGAGATATTATTATACGCGAGGGATATCTATATATCTTGAACATTTTCCTGCTTGCCCTGAACATTCGCAACTCCTCTGTCAGGTGCTGGTTAGTGTAGAGACTCGCAATCACATCTACCTACAAGCATCCTACCATTCCGTCCGCCATCCTGGAGTATCTCAATCGAAACCCAATCGCCTCTAGCATCAAATCCTTCATGATGCCTTTAGTTGAGTAAGAAGTGCCGAACGCTGAACGCAAAGCATCCTCTCTGACTGTCCACAGACTCGCTCTAGTCGGCCTAACCACCGCATTGTTCGGCCCCTCCCCTCTCAGCACCACCAACGCCAAAACCACCAAGACAACTTCCTCATCTACCTACGACAGCATCAACACCATCGTCATCGCCGGCAACGTCTTCCTCGCTCATCGCCAAAGCCTCGGCGCATTTTTCGACAGTATTGGTAGCGATGTTTTGAAGCCGGCGAAGACAGAGGCAATCGCGAGTGCGAGCTTTGATGATGATGTGGAGAGGTTGCTTGATCATGGATGGTGAGGAATGTCATAGCCATGAGACCGATTTCACGATTACAAGGATGGATTGACCCTCGGAGCGGTCTAGAGCAAGCCGCTCTCGACGGGAAGAACAATACGGACGTCCCAACTGGCCTGTACAATGATAGGCAGCTGGTGGGAAAGCGGCGCGAATATTGCAGAGGCTACGACCGACTCTAATCAAGTGCGAGCTTGATATGAAGCTGGCAGGCACTTGCACTTTTAGCTCCATCAGACGAAATGCGAGCAGGATGGCGTCGGCGTCAGCGTCAGGAAGAGCAAGGGAGCTTGTCCCTTGATCGGCGCTGCTGAAGCGAAGCTCGGGTACCAAGGTGGCGGTACGCAAGAGTGAATGAATGGAGATGAAGTCGTGTTTCCTGTTAGCGATGATACGTGGGGTATGATGATAAGTTTTACTTAACGAAACAATCTACCAAGCCACGATTTAGATGATCTAAGGGTGATCGTGGTGTCACAATGAGCGAGTCCCATTGTTACGAGAGCCCTTTGACAGGGTATCCTAGACATTGTACATCTCAATACCCTCCTACGACTGGAGAAAGCAAATCCCGCGCAGACGTGCAGAAACATGGTTGGCAGGCAGCCTTTCCGACAGGATCGACTCCCGCGAGTACAGCTACGAGGTCCTTTCATGCGAATTTGGATTTCAAAGTTCGAAGATTCAGGTGATCATGGGCCGTGGGTCTGCTGCCAAAACTGTAGACGCTCGTGAAAGGGGATGCGCAGCCGATTGATCTAACTCACCTACGTTAGCTGATCCGATTAGCATGTCGACGTACCAATCCTCAACCTCTTTTCCTCTTCTTTATCTTCTTTCAGAAAGTGGGCCAATTAACCTAATCTTGCTGACTGACCTACCGAGCCAATTGCTTTTTCTTCTGTTCCACCACTTCCCTCTTACACACCTTCTCTATGTGGTCTTCGCTGCAATGCATGCCGCCATAGCAGTGCCCGACTAAACAGAACCGAGGTCGGCAGTCAAGATCAGCAAGGTAGGCGAAGCTCACCTCTCCCATGGGAGCGGCCAATGGAGACCACAGAGGTTTGATGGGCCCCCAACTGCCTCGATAAGTTTACAAAAAAGGTGAGGGAGAATGCCACGACAGAACTGAAACAAAATCATAGAGCCCAATTCTCGTGCTGAGCCCCTTCTCCGTGCTTTGAGATAATAATGGCGCCTCGGCCCGACACCGAGAGAATCTGCATGATACGTTTTGTAATCGCTATATCTGCATGTTTTGTGCGTCGCGATTTCGCTTATCTCATGCACAAGGTCTGAATTTGTTATTGGCAAGTGAGGCTTTGCCCTGCAACCATCTTAGGCTCCGCTCTAGAATCTTTGGCTACTTGCTCATGCAGGGTCAAAGTTAGCCTTATCTGATTGGCTGTACACTAAGAAACGGAACGGCTCTTAGTAGTATTATATACTGCCATTGGACATCGAAACCCCCACATATGGTGATTGGGTACCGAGAGAACATTCAATACCGTGCCGATTTCGAATCATGAGTGTCGGACACGAACAATGACGCCCCCACGATGCTCTTAGGCAGGCGTCCCAATGAAATGCCTGGCTGGCATTTGGCGCAATTATTATCAAACGATATTTGGTGGTCGCTTTATGCATACTTGTCAATGACGGCTGCCATTTCAATCCATTTTCGGCGTACACAGCTACGTCGGGGGGGCCGCAGAACGGCTCGTCAAGCGTGCTTCGTCAATACTTTCATCGACAGTGCTAGTGCTCGTCGTATCTGATCCCGATTGGAATATGGATATAGCAACCAAAGGCATCAAATGGCCTAAGGGGGTGCAAAAATCGGGGACAAGGCGCTGCATGTCATGACATTCCAATAAGCCTAGAATTGTCCAGCTAGTACCGTGCAGTCGGGCGTTCTTCAGGATGCGAACATCTGATCAAACCAAAGTTCAGAAAACTTCCACCCATCTCGAGACATGTCAAAGGTGGAGCTGAAAGCGCACAACCTGGGCCGAAAGCTAGCGTACGGCACCGGCAAATGGTGCTCGGACCTCAGAGCCGGCCATATTACAAACATTCAATTCCTCATTGTTGCTTTCACGGTATGAGACTGGGCTACTGTTGGTGTGCTGGAGTTGGAAATGATGCCAGTGCACTGCCCATCAGATAAGCGAGCACCCTTCCGGGGCGAGAGATTCTTCCGGCACCTGCATAGACCATGAAAGGAAAATTGCCGCTTTGCGATCGGACCATGCACGAATGCTCGGAAGACTTCCAGATATGTCGTGCCACCGATAATGCAGAAAAGTTTATGCGAGTCGGGCTGTGTATGCTCACTATATATTCTCCGGTAGATGATCGCTAGCGAGGTGAGCGGACCCTTTTCGTTGCAAGGCTACGCTCCACAAACCCCCTGACTGCACCGCATCAGAGCGAGACGTCTTCTACTGGTCAGCTTGATCTTTCTCACATGCATCCTGGTCCGGGATTGATCCTTCATTGAACTCTAGACCAGTACAGCGGTATTAAGAGACAGCCACAAACCGACACTAAGTCTCCCGAGACATCTGTGTTCTGAAGCCTGCTAGGTATATAAGAAGTGCATGTCTGGGGCTCACTGAATTGTTTTTACCTTGTGTTCGCACTTTTCCCACGCTCATATTCCTGCAACTAACATCACGGACGACAGTACGAACTCCAAGTACCCTCCTCGAACGATGAGTCCAAGCATCACCACACTCGCACTTGCTGCGCTGGCCACTTGTGTTTCTGCTCTCCATCCAAGGCAGGACTCGCAAGTATCAGCAGCATCGTCATTAGCCCCATCGTCAGCAGCCTCATCGTCGGCAGCTGCATCCGCTGTTCCCTCGGGTGCTCTGGCGGTTGGAGACCTTGATCAATCAGTGGACATAAGCATCGATGGGACAATATTTCCCCCCCCTATCTCGCCATTTGGTGCACCAGTGTCAGTTCTGTGATTTCATGACCGCCCTCACCGGAATCAGCAGCAACGCTGACCCCGCACTTCTAGGTCGCAAGACTTCACTGTCAGTTGTGTCAACTGTAGCATCATTGGCGAGATCAGTGTTTCAGGCGGCGGCGCTATTGGCGATGACAAGATCCAACCTCCTGCCATTTTTCAGAAAGATACAGGATTTGACTTCGGTGACCTTTGGGTCGGTGCGGTGATTAATAACATGAGTGCCCACTTCGAGTTCGCAATCAATTTGACGGCCTCAAACAATACGAATGAGTTTCATGTGCCTCTGTACTCAATCACAAAGTCACATACAGTATGTTATAGTGTTATACTATGGCGCTATACTGACGTGATTTACAGTTTGATAAGCTTCTGACAGTTACAGCCACGTTCAGTCCGGAGATTCATGGATGGGTCAATACTACCAATAATGTGAATTTCACGCACGGATTCGATTTCGAGGTGAGTACCGCCAACAATCATGCAATCTGTTGAACCCATTGCAGAACTGATTTAAATAGGTGCAACCCGGCTCTGGAGTACTCATCCCTATCAAACATCTCTCAGAAACCTCAACCTTCTTATTGTGAGTATCATCACTATTGTTCAAACGGCCGTGAGCTCTAACCAAACAAGTAACCAATCGACTCTTACCCCACTCCCCTACACATCTACTAGAGGAGACATAGAAATGAGCCTTGAGCTGTCCTTCCGCCCTCAATTCCTCTTCGACGTCGACATTTTTTCCGATGACACGGCAAGCGTTGACGTCAACACTTACTTTGACGTCCCCAAGCTTGATGTTCAAGTCACTCAGGTACACAACGCCAATTCGACATGTGACCCCGCGCCGTCTTCGCTTGCCGCAGACCAGATCTTTAAGAATCTCACAAACGTAATACCCTCAATCGGATTCGATGCTTCTGTCACATTTACGGAAGACGTCGTCGGAGGTACGGATGCTCAGCCTTTTGGGAACAGCTGGACTGCTCTTAACTTGTCTACGGCGTGTTTGGCTTTCAATCCCGCTGCCAAGACGTTGGGACCTGCTGCTCAGGCTAAACCATCCCAAGTCAACGCTTCAGGTGGAACTAATATAGAAGCCTACACATCGGCTGCTAGCTTGTTGTTGGCCATGGTCACGGTCGTCTTTGCGACCTTCTGATGGTCAGGTAAGATGATGTCCTCATGAATGCAGAAGCGTAGGCGAATAGATCTCAATGTTCCTGTGCTCTATGTTTTGGAATTCGTATTTGTGAAGGAAAAGAAAAAAGTTGTATACATGCGGAATGCGTTAAAGACTTGTCACGAGGTTTATCCGATGGGAAAAGTCCTATGCATTCATGTTCATCAGGATGCTACCCAAGAATTTTAGCTAGTCGCTGCTCCATTCTCTTCATAAAGAGTGTTGTGACAATTGCAAGTCTTGTATATGTATATTACTATGCTTAAGAAAAGCCGCGAAAGCCATACTGTTGCCGTTGAAAAGGTTATAGGAAGCCTTATTAGAGCTCAAAATCTTCCTGACTAGAAGGTTGGTAGGCTACAACTCCCTTTCGAAGACGATGGGACGAAGGTCATGAACATATAGTATTTATCACCCATAATACTACTCAGAACCTACCTTATACCCCACATTAAAACGTTGATGAAATATAAAGCAAGTTTCAGTGTTCGATATATATACTATTAAACCCTCCACTCAGTATCCAACCCTATTGTATCTTATCAAACCCAATGTTTCCCGCCCTGCATCCGCTTTACCCCTCGCTTTCATTATATCTTAGCTGTGTTTCGATTCCAACCAATCTTGTAATTTGGTAATAAATATGACTTCAATAGACACAACTCCTGGTATATAAGATCGTTTTTACGATGCACTCAGAATGTAAATCCATAAGGAGCGGATGTTATAGGAGTATCATATCGTAAGAGTGGGGATGCTAAGGATAGAGAATGACATATCTGCTCGATGAGGGGTTTGTAGGTCAGAGGTCAGCTGTGGAGAAGGATATGCTACTGTGGTGGGACTTGTGATGTAGTAGGGGAGTGATGGACCGGTATTGGTTTTGTTGGGGGAAGCGCAGTGGGGAGTGATGAGTCCAGGGTTTGAGATTTGAATGCGCGTCCTCGCGTAGATTTCTTTCTCGCAATACTATTACTTAAGGGTTCAATTCCTTTATCCGTGTTCTACAGAAGTAGGAACGTATCTATAGCTTTCAAAACATCCTCCTCCTAAAAGCCCAATAAGCCCTCCACGGCAACCTCCACTCCCTCCTCCTCAGCTCCTCTCGGAAAACATCAAAATCATACTTCTGCAACCTATTCAACCACAGCTCCGTAGCAACAGCAGGCATGAAGACACCAAATGCCCTCTCGACTTCTTCCCTCTGCTGCGCACTCTTCCCCCCGGCGCCTCTCTCATACTGGTGCTGATGCTGATGTTCTTCCTCCCCCTCATACTCAAACGCATGTCCCACATCCTGTCCAGCGTAAATATTCTTAAGCATTTGCCGCGCTGTAATCAAATGATCACTCGCCCTCGTCGCAACTTCGAAGACCGCATCCCGAAGCCCCGCCGCTTCTGCCCCTTGGCGGAATACATCTTCCTCCCTAACGCCAGTTCGAGCCATCACGTCAAGCGGGAGCGTTACGCTGCCCTGTGTTCTGCGCTGCGTATCCAGCGTGCCCCCTAACGCACGCGTGTTACTGTGGTGGTTTGGAGGCGGCGGAAAGGCGACGAGTGGTAGTCCACGCAGGATTGCGGTGATACCGGCTGCTTTACCGATATGCGATGCGATATGATCAGCTGCCACACTGCCCACCGGCAACCCTTGCAGCGTCAAGTACAATAACGTCGAATACGTGTTCTCCGCATACCGTTCCAAACTCTCCATGGTAGGATACGGCCGACCATCCATGTATTTCTCCCTCTCGCTAATTATCCGCATGAACCAAGTCTTACTCATTTTCGCCTTTCCTTGTGTTCGGGCCTCGAGATCTGCGAGTGCGTGTGCTAAGAGGATGGAGACGGGTTGCTTGGGTGGGCGCAAGGCGAAGGCGGAATTGATGTTGTCGCGCCAAAATTGGAGACGCATGGAGCGGATGATGGAGGTTGATGCGACGTCGGCGATACGGGAGGTTTCGATATTGAAGGCACGGAGGGCGAGGTAGGCATTTTGGGTAGCTGGGGGAATGAATGCCAGGAGGGTGTGTGAGGGGGAGTCGAATTTTCTGGTGAGGGTGTTAGGGATGGTTCACATGTATCCAGGGCTTCTAGAATGGTACTGGAGTAGATTGGAGCAGTAGTTCTTAGCTGATTGGACTTCTGCTTCTGAAACGCCGGATGGGGAGGGCGTGCTGTAGGTCGGGGTGGTGTAGAATCGTTGGCATTGCCATTGGCGCCTGCCAAGTTGCTGTATTGTAGATAGCCATCTGGCTCTCGGGACCGTGTTGTACATGAATATGCAGACAAGTAGGTTGGGAACTAAATACAATTGTTGTAGATCGACTTGAAGAAGGCTGGAAAGGGCTCCATATCTGATCCGAAATTATGAAGAAGGAACGCCAGCCAACAGCATCAAGACCCTGAGGTCCTTATGAAGGTCATAAGCACCCAAAGAAGAGCGCATACAACGTACAAAGGGAAAATGAACAATATAGAGAGGATCACTGAGCATTCAGTCATTCGTCATCAAACCAGTCCACAGTCCGGAACGAATTCCGCCTTTCGACATTGCCCTAACCCTAAGAAAATTATGATCAAAACAGAATGCTCTCCAAAGTCGAAACTCAAGTAAGACCATCCTTTCCATATGGCTCTGCTACCTCTTACTCTTAGACTAGCAAATCTAGTATAAGCGAATACTAAGTGCCCAAGCTTTATGGTCAGGCCACACACAATTCAGTTGAGAGACCTCACTCTCGAAGGCATTCACACAGATATACGCTGCTTGATTAATGGGAATCTCTGATTATTTGGGCTTTCCCGGCAATAAGTGTGTCCGAGACTATGTACATTATCTTTGATTTCAATCCTTGAGATGACTCTAAGAGGCATAAGCGGCGCAAGGCTATGAAGGGCCATTTAATCAACGTCAGCCAAAGTCGGCCCAATTACCTTTCGTCCAGTCAACATTACTGAGCCACTCAAGCCAGTCTGTATCGTCATCTATGGGACGATCCAATGGTACATCCGTTTCCATATTCACTGCCACGAAATGATGCTCAAGTGATACATTGTTCGATAGAACCTGGTCCATGATATGGCTTATAATCTTATGCATGTGCCCGCATAAGGTATATGTTTCATCTGTAGGGCGAGCCCATTCAAGGCAGCTGACGAAAATGCTGAGTTTTCGGATCACTTCTGCGCGTGGTATGACTGGCCTGTCTGAGTCTGGAGACTTCAAGGCTTTCAAGAGCTCGACGCAGAGCACTCCAGCACTTGGCACGCCATACATTGTGAACTGCGAGAGGATTGCTTAGTCGGGATGAACGAGATTGGAGTGGTTACTTACTAAGTGTGTGAAGCGCCATTGAAAGTCTAAGAGCCAGTCTCGTTTTGCCCACAGCGTTAGAACATCATCCAGCATCTCTATTGCTAGGTCAACTAGCCGCTGCCCGCTGGAGTTTGTGCGTGATACAGAAAGCCGCTCTAGGAGGAAGTGGCAGTGAAGGTAGAGTAGATGGAGGCCGACCTGCCGAGGGAAGATATGGGCTGTTGTAAGAATAGGTTGTTTTGGGGCATAACGAATCTTCTGGGGTAAGCGAGCATAAAAGTCGTCACAACGTTTGCTTAAGTCAGAGCATCGTAGCTTAGTGTCGACACTCCCCTGCTCCGAATGCATGTACTCCAGTATCGGTTCTGAGCACTCATTTGAGGCGTCCAATGTGACCTCAAGGACTTCTTCCCGGATTATATTCATCAATAACAGCCCGCGAGCCCACGTCGATGGGTACACCTCTCCTGAGGTACTCCAACCATGTGAGTCGAGCTTGCTCTTTATCTCGCTCAGTCTAGGCTCCGCAGCATTTAATTCGTCATCACTTATGTCGAGTGGAAGGTGACAAGTGCTGTATCGACGGCTGAGTAGAGGAGGTCTTCCACTCATTGCTGCCATTGTCTTGTCTGTCACGAACACACCAATGAATTGTCTCTTTCGAAGTTCTGAAGCCATGAAGTTATCTGGGTGGGCTTCTTTAGGCTCCCTGTGTAAACCGAGTGCAGTGACGCTCGACACTAAGCTTCCGTACCTTTTCCATAATAAGTAACCTAGACCGGTGTGTAAGCTGGATTTCTAGGAGACAATATGGGCATCTCACTAGGCTTGCCGGTCTCACAACTGCGCTGCAAAGCTGTCGAACAGTGCAGTAAGTATACACCGAGAGTACTTACATTATCGGCGTGATCACAAAGAAGTAAGCAGCCCTCAACTAGATCCCTCATACTACGCGCAAACTTGATCCTGTCGTTGCGATATTCTTCCTGAGGAGCGAAGAGAGAATCCCACTCAGGCAAGGACATGGCCGCCAGGCCAAACATACTTAAAAGCACGCCAAGCACCTCCCATCGAAAATTTTTCCCTTGGCAAGAAGTGACCCATTCGTTCTGATTCCTGGGTAGCTCGATCCCGAGGTATGACCAGGCATTGCGACACAATTGTTCAGAGACAGCGAAGAGCTGCGCGGCATCTTGGGGCTCTTTGAGGTAGGAACCATAAGTATCCCACCAGGACTGATGAGCAATCTTGATCATTGGCTTATATAACACAATATTTTCGAAGACATCGTAGCGTTCGACAAGTCGCGTACATATATCCTGGCTTGGCATAGCTTTGAGAATGTCCGCGCCCAGTCGGATTGCTGCAGCTGTCGGCGTATGGCAGCCTATTTTGTGCGGTACGCTGAGATTATGGGAATGCTCACATATTTGGGCATCGTCTGTATACTTGTAAAAGCCCTTGCACGGGTCCAAGAGCCCCATGTCAAGTTTGCCTTGATGCTCCAAGAAGATGGCAGAATACGCCGTCGGGCCTAAGTATCCGTTAGGACATTTTTGAACATAGCTAGAGCCTGCAGCAAATATTTCATAGCCATCAGACTGCCTTAGGTCTACAGCTGCGTCAGACCTGGGTACCACGTTGGTGCTTGACGGCACGCCAGATGCAGTCGATCTCTTGGTCGGTATTTTAAGTGGAGGAGGCCCATATTTGCACTCGGATGCGACTCTCCGCCGCTTGCATCGATGACAGATTGGCATGGTATGATCACATCTTTGCTTGGATTTTCTGCAAGGCTCACAAGCCTGTGGTTTGCCATTGCGCCGCCTCGGTATGGCACTCTCGGCGGAGAACATTCTACTAAAGAAGATCTGAACAGCGAAGGAGCAACAATGCTAAAATGTCCATTCTGCGAGCGGCAACGCGATACCAGGGGAACAAGGATGCAGGAAAGCCAAATCAGAGACGAAAAAGCGGACGGCTGACGAAATGGAATGTCTCTAGACCGTGAATCAAAATTCAAATCAACATCCAACCACCCATAGATTTAACATTGACTCAGTGAAATACATGGAGGACGGAGAGTATGATGTTTTCCTCTGGATATGTGATGATGCGTTCGCCGTATGAAAGGAGTTCGAGCGGGTTGCGGAATGAATCATCGGCATCGGCATGAAGAATGATCACGATGCCCAGTAGTTCGGCGCTCGGAAATTCCTCGGAAGTTTCTGATGCCCCTGGTATTTCGATCGTACAGCAGCTTCGTATGGCCCCAGGGAAGCGCGTGAGCTATTGTGAATGATCGAAACCTTATGAAAGGCCAGTAGTGACCAAGAACAGCTATAGTCGAGTCTTTCGAAGCTGTTGCTTATGAATGCAATTGGCGTTGCTGACAACGTCGAGATACCCAAGGTCAGTCTTACCTTAGCTTGCCTTCCTTTCAGCGCAGCATTAAGCGGGCGTGGAGCCAAGATCAAGTCGGAGTAGTCAGCCATAAGGTAATTCGCTTATTAACGTAACCACCATAAGCATAATTGGAGCTTCGAGTCATACCTAAATAATTGACACCCCTCCAAGCCTGAGACCCTGTCCAATGATGTAGATTAATAAAGACGCGTAGACCTGACGCAGGGTAAAGCAATGCCACTAACAATGGCGGTGAATCACCCGTCGCGTTGGGTTCCCTGTTCGGAGTGCGTTGTGTTCATCGGAGTGCACGCAGAGGCTGTTGCCTGGAGTCATATTACCTTAGTGCTATGATGTCTCTTCTGGCCGCCCTTGGTCTATATAAGAAGGCTCAATGTCCTCAATTGACTTTCTCTTCTCATCAGTCTTACAGACACTCTTAAGCAAACACTCTACGCTTTGCTTTGTACAGCTCAACCTTACATAACCACAAACCTCCTAATACCACTCTCCCATCATACCGCACAGCCTCACGCTCGAACCAACCACTTCCATTCACAATGCCTAACGGATTCCCCAATTTCCGCCACGACCCTAACACCGAACCTCGATATGTGATGAAAACGAACAAGACCTCTTCACAGTCACAGCCTCGCTACACAGACTCTATAAGCCAACCCACAGCCGGCCCCAAGCTATCCAAGTACCAATATCCCACTGAGCGAGGTAAGGCGCGCTGGTCACTAGAGACACAATGTCCGAACCTAACAATCGACAGAGCCCAAGCCTAAAAAGAAATCGAACCCAAAAGTCGAAGGACAGTTTGAAAAGTTGTGAGAGCCTGTGACGGAATGGCGTTGAGGCTTTGCGCGGTGCTGACGGGGCTACGACCTATGGTATATGGAGGAGCTTTGAGGCGCAAGGTGTTTAGCTTGTGAAGTCTTGTTGGTATATTGATCAATGGTAATGTTTTATCGTGGAAGTGATCTTCATCGAAGGCAGTTTGGATAGGCAGATAGCAATCGAAAGCCGCAATTCCGGAGCATCATGATTCCTGTTAGGTCAATTGGGTCATTGAGTGAGACCTCTGCCATCAAGAGCTGCCTTTTCTGTAAAAGCAAGAAGATTGAGCACTATCGATTGATCGTAGGTATAAATCAAGCTGCGGGGCGCTGCAGGATGTCTCACCCGCATATGCATTGCACGAGGCGCAGTGATAAGGCAGAAAGAAGGTGATGAGCAAGATTACCACGTTACCCATTTGGGAAGCATTGATGTAATTGGGCTCGTTGATAGAGCACTACAGCAGAATGTAGGTACGAAAATTCCAACCATTCATTTTCAGAGTAACATTGTGACATTGAGGTTCGTTTTCACGCCAGATCTTCATGGGGCAACGATCAGAAACGTAGGGGAAACACGATCTCAAAGGACAGATACTCCTTTTCGAGCTTCGGTGTTCCTGTAGCGACATTAGATGTTGTCAGGTAAGGTAGGGCATGGGATACTTGACGGCCTGTTGCAGATCGGATATATAGTCTTAGCCATTTGCTTCTAGATTGGCCCGACCACCCATAGATGGAGTACCATTGACTCAAGACGGAAGGTGCTCGTTGCCTGCATTTGTAATGTTTTCGTAGGCGGAAATATATGGATATCAAAGCTAGGCGTCCTGGTGGAAACCGCGGTGGCCTGAGGAGAATGCCGAGACATTTGAAATCTGGAGTCCATGTAATTCTCCTTGTAGGCCTTCTATTAATGGGCTAGATCGAGAACCCTATCTGCAGCTATTGTGTCCTTCTATAGGATACCGGAAGTTTTTGTGCTGCCTGCTTTCGCTAGAGAATTGCCTAGGGTTCGCAGGTCAACTGCAAAGATGTGGCCTTCGCAACTCCTCTTAGCATTTCGGCTGCACTGTGGATCCCGTACAGAGATGGCGCAGCGGGCTTCATATTCGCGGTCCAGCCGGATCCAACTATCCAAGCCTCTATCCACTGAGTGGCCGAGGAAAGACTTTAATCCTTCCACCACATTGGGCCGATGATTGATTATGTAAGCAAATCTCCGTCCTCAGCTTATTTTTCCGTCACGTTTCCAAACAACCCGCAAGGACGCACGGGATGTTTCCTGCGCTGTCTCACTACGACACCTAATCACCATGTCTTTTCCGTACGAGTCATTGATCAGCCAAAAATAGCTTGATCTAGAGCCGTTACCAAGTGCTGACAACAAAAGCACCCTAAACCAGCCCTATGCTATTCTACGCGCTCTATTGAGGCTCAGCAAACTTCTCTGGATCGATTTCCACCACTTAGCAGGCGTCGAGGTTTAGTATCGTGCCCAAACCCTGCAGATGATGGGAGATTCGTTGCAGGGACCCTAGTCCTTCAAATCTCCGCTGGTCTCTGAAGAATTCTATCAAGTAGTCAAAGGCGCCACCTGACGCGATGGGTCTATCAATTCCTCTGCAAGATTTTGTACATGACTTCTTGTGTTGCGCAGTCACTCGTTCCCCGTTGATGCCATTGTAATGTCTTTCCTTGTATACATTCTTTACATTGTCTTTGCAGTTACCCTTAACGTCACGGCCAGTAAGTTATTCCATTAATCGCCGAGAAATGTTTAGCCTATCGTCTACACACTGTTTGTTAATTGGAAGCCTGCACTTCACATATCAACTTGTCCTGACGAGTAGTCGTTGTATACATTTCCTTCTGCAATCTCAAGCCCTTTGTCATTGCTGAGATCCGTGAACCCTTTTTGCTAACGACGTAATTATGAACGCGGCTTTCGGATTCGCAACGTTCACTGATCTATTTTTCTACTTTACAGCAGCATCATCAAATTCAATACCATCCGCATCTTATACTGCATCCCATCTTAATTCAACCACCACAAGTTCCTCGACGCTGAGCAGCTTTCCGGATACTTACAGAGCTTCGTCAGCTGTTTCAAACTCCGCGAGCTTGTCGCTGATATCCAGCATTTCTTTAGAGACCGAGAATGCTCCATCACTCTTTTCTCCGTTGAGTTTATTAAGCGCATCTTCTTCGAATGCTATTACCTCCTCGGCGGTCATCTCTAGTGCCGCGAAGACCGCGATTCCATCCACAGTACCATTTCCCATAACAGCGAACCCATTTAATCCTTTCAAGCCATCAGGGGTTGCTGGTTCTTCAGGCCTTCCTATTACATCTGGATCCTCAAATTCGTCCAATGCTAGCATCGATGCCCCATATATAGAGTTTGGATGCACCCCCATTTCAACTGATCCTTGGCATGATGCAGCATCGTGCTCCTGCCAAAGCGAGGTTTACTCTTGGTATGCTACTCAATCGACGGGAGAGTTGACAACTACAGTATGCTACACGTCTGGACAACACGCATACGGCTACTACTACAGTCCAGGATGTTCCCTTACAACTGAAACATTGTTAGCAACTTCGTGGACTGCTCCAGACCGCTGTTGCGGTTACTGCGATATCGCCGTACCTACAGTACGTATTGTTTTCTGGGCACCGCCAGCAACAGTGTCCTCCAATTTTACGACTAAAGCGACCAATTATACGTTATCAACGGTTTCAACAGTTGTGGAAAATGGCTTCACTTTGTCAGTATTCCTGTTGTATTAGAGTTACATCGAGTAACGCAGAGTATAGCACGTCTCCGTCGGTCTACGTGATTTACAGTGGAGCTACTGCATCAGCATCATGCGTAGCCATGACCGAAACCTACCATCAGGTTGGTGGTGTCCACACCACAACCATGGGATACAATTCTGCCGATCTCTCTTCCATCGCTTGCATTAACAGCCTTGGTAGTGGCGATGGATCTCCGGTCAAATGGGCACCCATCAATTACGCTGATCTCTATGCTCCAATTCCTGCCTCAGAATCGTCTTCCCGTGTTGCTCGGTGTTTTACGGACCCGAGCCAGGCCGCAGAATGGGGCGACTATATGCAGAATCCGTTCATATCTCTCCCAGAGGACATCTCGAACGCAGATCCTCTGTGGTCTACTTGTTCAGCTGCTATCTTGGGGGCAATGGACCCACCAAGTGCTCTTACAGCTGGCGTCGCTATGGTCCCTGTCTCTGTTGGTCAAGACGCCGCAAAGCCAGAGAAAGCGACAACCACAGCTGCCGATCCAGTCCAGACAGCTGTCCCAGGGCAACATATCCCAGTGCCCGCCCCTTCGCCCACGGCACCAAATGGAGGAGACGATCCTACTAAGCCCGGGTCTATTGATCTAGGCAATGACCAGGATTCTCCCAGTACCCTTGGACATACTGGTGGCGCACAACCAGACAGTATGGGGTTTCTGACGTTAGCCTCAGAGCTTGTGAACCCGAATTCGACTCCTACAAAAGTAGCCCCAGGACCTGTTGCAGCAAGCAACCCTTCGAATCTTCAGTTTGGATCTGGCCCAGAGAATACAGACCCAAATGACATGTCTCCAACAGAGCTCTCTATATTGTATCAAGCCTTGACCCCATCGCCAAATCCCATCATTGCAAACTCAGCAACAAGTCCGAATGCCGGTCAGGCTAGTGGCAATGCGCCTGGGAATCCGCAAGCAGAGCCCGAGGCAGCCACGGTTGCGAGTATCAAATCTCCCGATGTTCAACTTCAGCCCATTTCTGCAGCTATATTTAACAATCAACAACCTAGTAGCAATGAACCGCAAACCTCAAGTCCTGGTGCTGGTGCTCCTCAAGCAAACAATGATCCTCCACAGAATAACGCACCCCCTGGTGGTGCTCATCAAGGAGACAACGCTTCGGCCCAGAACAATGCGCCCCAAGGTGCCCCACCAGGCACCCCTACCCAGTACTCTGGTATTGCCTCTCCAGCTCTACCTGGCCAAGGTGTGCCTGCTGGCGCCCCAGAACAAGCTGCGCTCACAAGAGGTCCAAATAATGCTCTCATCGTCGGAAGCAGCACGATCATACCAGGGCAAGCGGCAACGATTCATAACCATCGAGTCTCGGTCGGTTCCTCTTATGTCCTCGTAGACAGCAATACCTATGCTTTCGCGTCTCCTACGACTCCTCCACCAGTTCCGATCACAGTAGCTGGTTTAGCCATGCAAAGTGCTTCGAATGGCGGAGTCATCATGGCAGGTCAGACTTTAGCACCAGGAGTCCAAACAGCAATCGGTGGCCACACCATCTCAGTAGGTTCAGGCAATGTCGTAGTCGACGGCAACACCCAGATCCTTCCAACCGCCATATCAGCTCCACCTCCTCAACCCCTCATTGGCGGCTCGACCATGCAAAGAGCTGCGAACGGAGCAGTCATAATCGGCGGCTCAAATCTTCCCATCGGCTCTCAAGCAACGATAGCCGGGCACGTCATATCCGTGGGTTCGGCTAACGTAGTAGTCGATGGTACCACAAACGCCCTCCCCACTCCCGCCCCTACCGCTTCACCAATCCTGCTAAATGACCAGACAATTCAACGAGCCTCCAACGGCGACCTGATAATAGGCACCTCAACCGTCGCTCTAGGGTCCCAAACAACAATAGAGGGTCACCTCATATCCGTAGGTTCCAACAACGTCGTCCTAGACAGCAGTAGCTACGCTCTCCCCGCCGTCGCAGGAGCCACTCTCATTTCATCCCCTAACGCCAGTGTCCAACGAAACGCTATCACCCTCCCCAACGGCTCCATCCTCAGCGCAGGTGGCAGTCCTGTTACCATCTCCGGCGAAATCATCTCCATCTTCTCTAACGACCAAGGTGCAGTAATCGATGGCTCAACCATACTCTTCGCCTCACCAACAGCCCAATCCGTCTTCACAGTAGGCGGGCAGACATTTACTGCTGCACCAAGCTCTTTCGTCGTTGGTGGCGCTACGGTCTCGTTGGATGGAGCCGCGGTTACGATCGCTGGGACGGTGGTCTCATTGGGGCCATCCGGGCTGCAGGTTGGGTCGATGACTATACCGCTTGCTACTGCTGCGCCGACGGGGCTGGGCGGGTATATTGTAAGTGCGTTCAATGCGCCTACTACTGCTGCTAATAGTACGGGTTCCGTGAGTGGAGGGCCGAGTGCGACGGGTGCGGAGGCTTATACAGGAAGTGGAGCGAGGCTGAAGAGAGACATTTGGTTAACGGGTCTGACGGTGTTCATGTGTATGGGTATTGGGATGGTAGCGGTTTTGATGTAATATAAACTTCACGAACATTAAATAGTTGTAGTACTATTGATAACTATATATGATGTAAATAAAGGATGTCACCAGCAGGCTTTGAGGCTCACATCCCCTTTTCACTTTTATTTGAAGTGATGGTGTATCATAGCACACGCTCAGAGATCGTATCCAGAATATTCCACCAAGGCTATCTAATGACTTTCGGAGTAGCAATTTGTGTCCCTTTAAACAATGATTCATCGGCCATAGCCTAGATGCCACACCATTCCCCCCTGTCTCAACAGTGCGAATTCTATATCCCTGCCATTTCAACTGGTTTGAAGCAGCTTATAGCTCCCAAGACAGCCAAATCATGGAACCTGCTACATCCAAGTATCTAAAATGATGAATAACTAATTCTTTGAGTCAATTTCTATTCTAAAATAGCATCTTTGCTATTCTGGAACATCGAATGAGCTAGTGGTAGGTATAGCTTAACGGTGGGACTGTCTTCTACTTGTTCGTATTGAATAAGGGAAATCAGTAAGGTGTAAGCGTGGAGATATGCTAGATGGGGGTTCGTAAGGGAATTTATATTTTGAGAAGGCTCGTTTCAAGAGGGTTCAAAGCAATGTTCATGATCAAAGCCTCTGAGAGGCTGTCTTTTCAAGTGCCGACTTGATAAGCTGATGGGATTGACTCTCTTGAGGTGCCTTACTGCTAGCAGGATTGCTTTAAAGCACAAAATTAGCTGGGAATTTTCATCTCAGAGGCTTGCATCTAGCTAATTAGTAGATGTTTGGAGTTTTGATTTAAGCTGTATTGGTAGAATTTTTCAACGGACAGCCAATCTATCTAGTCTAAAATTCCAACCCAAGTTTCGACCCTAGGGGTCCCGTTCACTCTCTGGGATGGTTGTACGGTCGAAAAGGCTTCTTCGTTCCACTGTTCCAGGGGTGCCAGGAGTGTCTGGGAAGGGTAGCCAGGGCGCATATGATATCTCGGGCACACCTTGATTAAACACGACGAAATGATATGCAAAGAACGCCGCGCCCATATTTCCTGGCTGTCCTATGGCTGTCGAGGATCCTAGGGGCCCGGAGCACACTACGAACCTCAAGTGTTACATTGTGTTGCAAAATCTAGGTTTGGACTTGAGGCAGGACTTACTATTGGTTGTTGGGTCAACGGTACCGGTGTTCAAGAGCGAAGACCGATAGATAGCTGTGCCATTCCCAATATTCAGGGTGAGGTCGGGGAGTGTAGCGTTGCAAGGGAAATTGTAGCTGATGCCGGCGTTGCTGTCATTGACGAGCACGGATCCTGGAACATAGCCGTAGTAGTAAGCGAGGATTCGCGGATCGACGCTGATTTGACTGGATCCTCCCGTATCTACAGTCAATGCTTTGTGTTAGATAGAATTCGAACTATAGAAACGCAAGGTTAATGGCACAGAAGGTATAGAGATGGGACGGACCAAAAATCATGCTGCTGTTGATCGGAATAGGATGTCCTGTGCCTGGATCACCAATTATGAAGCTGATATTCTCTACTAGCCAACGGCCGCTCGAGCTGTTGACTGGAGCTGTATTCATGTTACCGTTCGCTTTCTTAGTGTTGATCTGGCCGAACTCGAGTTGAGCTATATTTCCACCTTCTTGGGGGATGAAGTCCACAGTGAAGACTTTCTCTGCCAATCTCGACATGAGTCGTTCCATGAAGGTAGGTTGCTGTGGGATAGCTGCGAATCATGATAAGTCTATATCTTTATACTAAAGACTTTCATCGCGGTACTGACCTGAATTGAGACTTCCGAAACCCAACCCCAAGAAGCCATCCGCTGGGTAACCTGCATAACTACCAGATACATTTGCCACTTCTACGCCCATGTCCGGAACAATAGCATTGGAAATATTGACTGTGTCGTATACCAAGCCCCCAGATGCGCCAAAACCGTATTGGTATGTAATGTTGAACGAGCCTTTATTCTGGCAATTGGCAATTGTGGAGGGCTGTCCACTGACGCAATTATACTCGGGATGAGGGATCACTGACGCGTTGTCTACGCCTGGAGCGAGCGTGCAACCCTTACCGTAAACCCATCTATTTGCAAACACCTTCAGTAAAGCCATAAGGCAAGCGCTGTCCACTTGAGGCTTACAAATCGGAAGAGCCGGTATCGACGGTCAAATTAAAGGATTGACCTCCAATGATGACTTCTGTCAACCACTAGCGAGTCCTTGAGTCAGCAACACCTCACCAAATAATATGAACATGTGAGAGAGGAAGGTAACATTGTCCTGCGCATAAAGAATCGCTTAGATCTCCCAGAAACGTTTTGCAACTGATAGACAAAGGTTCTCTAGTATGAATACCAAGAGAAATGTATTACCTGCTGAGTAGCGATCTCATTGACTGCTGCCGCTCTACCATCCTGAGGCTCTTGGTATATTATGTTAGTGCCTGCAAGTGTCGCTGGAGTGGAGGGAGCTGCAACATAGATCGCATCTTCTATGTTTGAGACAGAAGGCGCCGGGACATAGCTTGATGAAAGGGAAACTGAGCCAGGGGCCATTGTATGGACCAAATTGATCACGTAAGGTTCAGAGCAACAGCGACTTGAGATATTAGGAAACTTTAGCAGGATTTTATACGCTCTTCATAGCGAAATAGACTACCACCGCCTCCACGACCTTGCCATTGACACGCCATAAACGGGACAAACATTAGGGCCTAGATCTCCCGTTGAGCCGAAAAGTAATCCAAAAAAAGACATAGAACACTGCTTCAGCACGGACAAGGGATAAAGTCTTTCGGATAATGTCCAGTGAAACAAGTCGTAGCATTGCTACTCAGGGTCTGCTCAGCTATGTATAGCCGCGTCACAGGAACTAGACCGCATCAGAAATATGAAAGTATGAAAAGGTACGGGACCGTACGGTTAGTAGCCTAAGAGCAGAAGTCTTCTGTTAGTCTTATGCGAATTAGATGGCCGCATAGATACAGACGATCTTGTTCTTTCATACACAAGCGTTGGAAATTGGCTCGTGGCCTTATTGTCGGACAAGGAGAATCCGGTTCGTGCCTGCTTTTGGGGAGTGTTCCAGAAGACTGGAGTTCATTTCGTCGGGATTGACCTGTGAAGAATCTATTCTAGTCATGATCGTCCGCAATGTTCACAATCAGAAGGCCACTTCTCTTGGTCACGCATCGGTTCTATTGGCATTAACAGTCTGCCAATCTGAACTGAAACAAGGCGTAAGTAGCTTCGTGCGTGTCTAAGCTGTGAGATGTTGTAATCCCACGGTACAATCATGTATCATGGCCTAAAATGGTAGCTGCCAAAGATTGAGCTCTTACATGCGCAAGACAGCGCAAAACACCAGAACCATTAGATTCGGCACCATCGTGCTTGTTCATCGTCTGTTACGGTTGCCGCGCATAGATCTACGATATCCGGACGATTTTGCGTTTGCTTTTGCTCACTGGCCATCTACCACTCGGGGATTTACCCCATCATAATCGCCCGGGCGTGCGCTTATACCAAAGGTGCGGCAATGACAGCTCCTCATGGTGCGACGATCATCGAAGTACTCGCAACAGGGTTATGCCTGCCCGTAGCGGGACAGCATTTAAGTGGCCGAACAAGAATGTGACATGGATGTAGAAAACCTTAGCACAGGAAACTGTTTTTTGTACGCTTTAGAGGAGCCATGTCGCTAATGTTGATGCTAAAGCCGACACTATGCCTCCAGTCATTTTCGTCTTTCTTTTTCTTTCCCAAGCAGACTGCGAGCAGGCTCACGAAGCCAGATTTCAGGGCCCATGGCTCCCGTGCCATCTTTTTCGATGATATTTTCAATTTCTTTAGCCACTGTCCGGTTACTGCTCACAGTAGTCAGACCCTGCATCCATCCATACATGAAGACGCTACGGTTAATGTCGGTCAGCTGTTCAGCCACATGCTCTGCTACATGCGGTAAGCTGCCGGCTTCAATCGCGGCCCTGATGTCCGAAACCGCGGTCATGGAGGGAACAACGCGTATTGGCAAGCGCCACGTGGACGGTATAGAGTGATCGCTATACTTTGCAAATGCAATTCTCAACTCCTCTCCATCTCTTTCCTCTGCACCGTTAACAAGCAATATCTCTGTCCTCGATCTTTCCTTCGGCATTCCAATCGTGTCTACGATTTCGACCATTCTGGTCGCTGCCTCCTGTGTACATACTAAGTCTTTGTGCGCCATCGCAGGCCAAAGGCTAGAAGGGAGGAGATGCTCTCGGGTCTCAAGCTCAATCTGTCGCGTAATCGCCACATTGTAACCAGGTAATATGGGATGATTGGCAGTATGAGAGAGGTCAGAGACAAGGGCCAGTAGGATCGTGCAGTCAATGTTCAAGGTGTCCGTTAGCGGTGGGTGTGGAGAAGGTAAAAGGCGAGGGAAAATGTTCGTCTTCAACAACTCTAGCGATTGTGGCCCGGCATCTTGCGGTCCAAGATCAATAATTGCTCCCGTCGAGCGGATCCGAGCCAATACAGGCAGCAGCTCCGCCGGTGATTCTGAGGATACCTTAGGCAGGACAATACGGACTTGTGGAGTTTTGTAGTGGATGCGGTGAGCATTGGAAGCGCGAAGGAGGTCGTCAGCAATTTTAACCAGCTCCACTCTATCCAAGACATCCTCTTTGTCCCGTGAAGACCTGTTCTGCCCATTTACTTCACCATTCATAGCGGTTGACTCTTCTTCCTCATCCCCACTAGACGAAGAATCTGCTGCTTCCCATTGCGCTTTGGCGATCTCAAACACCAGTCGACTTTCTGTGATGGTAGACACCTTTATCCACTCTTCTCCATTGCAAGCCACTATATCAACTAATGCACATCTCTTTTGAGCCGCCCTTTTTGCGTCTCGCGTTGGCTGATTATCCCAATAGAAACGTTTATGGAATGTCACCAGGCTTTCGCTTGCTTTTGCAGATTCCCATATGGCCGCATAGAACGGTAGATTGGACGAGCGGAGCGTATGAAGAGTTTTCTCGGCAGTGAGATCGGACTCTGTAAGCTGGTAAGTAGTCAATAACTGGATCTCATGAGGGAAGGCGAGGATGATGTACTTTCTGAAGAATCTTCAATTCAGTTGTCACAGACGTTTGGAATTTGCGTATCTCTACCGCCGGCTCTTGCACTAACTTCTGTGCTGTAACAAAACTGCGAAATTCTTCAAGCTCTCGAAGTAGGGTGTGGCATTTTGAGAGCAGGTCCTCCGCGAGACGTCCTCCATCGGTAACAATAGCTTCTGGGTTTGAGATGTCGCCATTGGAGATACACAAAGGGTCAACACTTCCCACCTCGTCCATGACAGAGCGTAATCCAGTGCAAATGTCGAAACAAATTGGAGCTAACAGGCCAGACTCATTGCTAGATGGGTTAAGGCTTGGCGCACAAGACTAAAGGCCGAGCTATCTCCGAAGACATGTTCCCTCTGAGCACAATAGGACAAGGTGCTTTCTTAGGCATGGGACTTGACCTGAGGTCTTGAAATACATACGGAGGAGCCATGCCCTACCTTCCCACGGCCCAGTCATTCCTCGAGCAATCTAGGCTGCTCATCTCCGCACGACCCACCACCGTGCGTTGTCCAACAAACTACTCAATCCTCGTCCTCACTAACCTCCCACACCCAGACAAGAATAACAACCAAATACACACTCCCAAAAAAATCCAGAAAACCCAAAACCATCTCACCACCACCGCGCACAAGCGAAACCTCCCAGCCACAAAATCCACAACCTCCAAAAGCCACCCTAACACTCAAAACCTACGATCCTAAATCAGGCACATGTCTCAAATACGAAACCGACAAGGCGGCAGAAGTAGGTAGATTGATTGCAGCCCTGGGTAGTTGTGGAAGAGTGATGGCTGCATTGCCTGCGAAGGAGGAGGGAGCAGATGAGGGGGGTGTGGAGGTGGATGCGCCTGTGAAGGAGGAGGCTAAGGCTGTGCAGAGGGAGAGTGGGAAAGAGATGAAAGGTGGGCAGGGGCAGCATAAGGGAGGAGATAGAGGTGGTGGTGGTGGTGGTGGTGGAGGGAAAAAGAAGAAGGGCAAGAAGTGATGAGCTTTACGACAATGTCAGGAGTTTCAGTTCAAAATGAGTCGCGATAGAGGATCAAGCATTGCGAATTGCTGCTTGAGACCACGCTGAGAGACACCATATTGAGCGTTGATATTCCTTATTAGCTGGTCTCCGGTGCTCCCTGGGCTATGGAAGGACCAGTACCCTTGAAAGTTAGCACCCGCGAGAACATGCTTGCTGCTCAGGGACCAGGTCAAAATTCAAAGGCTTGGGGTGCAGAAAATTCTTCTATCCATGGTTGATAATTTAGTCTGTTACAAAACATAACCGCACTATGCAGTTCGGCCATTGCCCGATGTCCCAACCGGATCCCGCTACCTATATATGTCAAGATCTCTGCGCCGAACACCTTTGCTCTCTATCCAATATCCTTAAATCTGAGCGACGAAAATTGAAGTATCATCCATGGAGGAAAATTCGTATTTTCGAGATATGGCTGGTGGACTGTACAGCAATCACTTGTCTCCATTTGTCAATCTAGTCCTTTCTGTGGAATTGCGGGGCGATTCCTCGTCTTCGGACCACTTATCTGCATCCTCTCCAACTGCAAAGATCGTCTCGCCGTCCAAGGACTGTCTTATAGGATGACGTTCATTGACAGGCTTTGGGGGAACAGGAGAAAGAGCTGCCGCATCATTCGCTGCATCTGGCGAACGGGGGTCTTCTTCGTCAAGCGAACCGCCAAACGAGGCGATTTCGAAACCTTCATCGTCTTGGGCGAGCTGGAAAGAGGTCAGGTTACGTCTTGGGTTTAGTCCGGGTGTAACGTACCTCATCACTCATTGCAAATCTGCGGTTGTTGGCCGTTGGCCGCCAAAGGTAGGCAACATAGGCAATGTCGACCAAATATACCAGGTTAAGCCATCCGTCAAGAATGAACCATCTAGTCTTCCAATGATCTGGCACAAAGTCTGGATCTCTTCTCCCAGCAAAACTGAACGAATTAAGGAAGAAGAACGCGAATATGACAATGATGCTGCCCAGAATGCACCACCATAGCTTCTTGTACATCATTGCCTTAACGCTTTGTTTCCGTTCCAAAAGGTCTTTCATCGTAAGATTCAAAGAATTCAGCGTCCACACATAGAATGCGGTCAACGTTGCAGCTAGAGGTAGGATGACGAGCAGAACGAGCGGTCCTGCATTGTCCGGTGTGATAGTTAAGCTGGCCACGGCGTATATGACTCCGAAGACAAAGTGGCACAAAGCGAGTATTCGAACGTACCACATTGTTTTGCCGAGACTGGGTTTGACCACGCCGTAGCCCATGCAAACGATGAGAAGTAGGAAGAAGGAAAACGAATTTCGGCCGGCATTTAGGATTGCGACTATTATCATCATGGCTTTTGCACCGACATTGTTTCCATGATTGTTGGAATAATCTAAAACGCATCAGTCGATCGTTTGGGTAACAGCGAGGTATGAGCATATACCATAGAAGCCCCATGTCATCAATTGCTCTACAATAAGAAATACTAGGATAGCCGTGATGTAATTCTGAACAGGTACTAAAAAGCGTCATTAGCTGCCAACATAGAAGGGGGCAGGTTTCGTACGAATATCATGGCGGTTTTGCACGTAGAGGAATGCCCAGAAACTATCATGATCAGTATAGACATAGTTCTCGGGGACACGGCGAGGCGTACATTCCCAGGACTGCATAGACAATTGTCAGAGCTCCGTAGAATGGAAGCTTCGGTATCTGGGCAGCCTGTAGCTCTCCGTATGCATTCCTAAATTCCACCACGGCCTTGTATTCGCTTGCAGAGAAGCCAAATGTCCCGACACAATAGTAGCCTGTTCTCTTAATGGGGTAGTTCAACGGTTGAGGATCCTTCAGGTGTACTGATTGGGTTATGACTGGATTTTTGGCCGCCTCTGACACGTTGGCACTCAAAACAAATTCCCCAATCTGTGATTCATCGCAAAAGCCTGACGTGACGCTGTTATCATCGCAAATGAACACCTTCTGCAGGCCCATCCAAAATCAGCACGGGTTATTCGGATGGTCTTGAAAGCATGCCCACCTTGGGAGAGTCCTCACTCGGCCATCTTCCGACTAGATCCTCGTCTCGCCATTCGAATATGACGAGGCTGACCAAGGGATCATCATCGCCTTCGGGGTCTGTCTTCATAAACGTGGTAAGGATGAAGGGATCCACGTCTCCGCCCCATGAGCTCTTGCTGTACATTCCATTGCATTGCTGTCTATCTTGCTCTTTCTGAGTCTGGAGGGGTGTCAGCCTACTTCGCTGTTGCCAGGTGCGGATGGAAGTACTATCTGAACTTCGCTGGCGAGCACTCGGAATAAGAAAAGGGCTAGCACCAGCAACGCTTCAGAACACGTCTTCATTTTCAGGGAAGCTCAACGCGGGTATAGCGGAAGAAGAGACCCTAAGACAGAGGCTGTAGAATCATTCCCTTAAGACATCGGACAGAGAGGCTGAAGATCGAAAGCTCAAACGATCAGGCAGTATTGCTAGTGAAGGCTGAAGTTGTCTACCTACCTAAGGTAAGGTAAGCTTGCCTTAGCGGATGAGGGCTTGGCGGCTTCTCCCGCAGTCAAATTTTAGCCTTGCACTAGAAGCGCCCTGTTCATCCGTAAATTTCGTTGTCGCTTCTGCACTCTCACGTCTAATAACATTCGTCAGGCTGATTCTGCGAAATGCCGCTCAATGATATCAGTGAAGGCAAATCCACGCCTTGCGCAAGATGTCAGCATTTCGATACTGTTCTGATCGTGCGTGCGGAGCACCTTTGCAGGTGCGTAGGCGCAGCTTTCTGCGTGACCATTGATGGTAGGCTTATTCCCTCATAGAGAGTGTTTTACAAAATACGTCACAACAAAGGTCTTGAAGAGACTAGAGGCCAACAAGATACGTGGTGGCTTCAAGGAACCCCAGAAAACCCTGTTGTTGCCGGTATCTTTCGGAGCCTCCTCCATAACTTTACTACATGTTCTTGATCAGCAGCTACAGAATCGAGCGCAACAGGGTCGCCATGCGGGATATAGTCTGCATGTTCTTTTCGTTGACCAGTCTACTATTCTGGAGCAAGTAGACGTCCGTGCTACAATGGAACTACTAAATCAGAGGTATCCCGCTCACAGGTACACAACTATCTCGCTCGAAGATTGCTTTGATTACGGCCTTGAGTTCAAGGGCTTATCGGATAGTGGGGAAGATCGTTTGCAACATATGATATCTAGCATGCCGTCAGCAACTTCGAAAGTAGACTTCATAGACATTGCCCGGCGTCGCCTCATCACTGCCTTTGCTAAGAAATTCGGGAATGATACCATTCTTTTTGGGGACTCCACAACAAGAATAGCAGAGAAGACATTATCGGAAACAGCTAAAGGCAGAGGTGTCGCCCTTCCGTGGCTTACTGCCGACGGGTTTACGGAAGGCATCCACTGCATCTTTCCGATGAGGGACCTACTGAGAAAAGAAATCGCTGCATACGCGAGTATGGTTTCGCCCTCCTTGACTCCACTAATATCGGAGGCCTCACGCCAAGTCTCTGCGTCTTCTAAGGATACCACCATCGATGGCCTGATGAGTCAGTATTTTGAGTCTGTGGAGCAGAATTATCCAAGCATTGTTGCCAATGTGGTTCGGACGTCTGGTCGACTGAATCCTCCAGCCACGCTAGAAGCTTGTCGCTCATGTTCTATCTGTGGAGATGGTATTTCAACAGATTCATGGGGTGGGGAACAACAGGACAGCGCTATATCGTCGCAACTAGTACACAGTAACGGTCAGGAAACCGCTCTAGCGTTATGCTATGGATGCGCAAGGACAGCGCTGAAACCTCGAGATTAGCCAGCTTGCATTGCCGGACTATTCTCGAACCTCCAACTATTTACAGCGATGCTGAAGACCTCCAAAACGCTTGGGTCATCGACGATTATCTAGCGTTATGCTCCGCCGAAAATGCGACCCAGTGAAATCGATGCCTGCGCAGGCGGTGGCTGTGACACGAAGTTCCCTCCTTGAGTCAAGCCGACCGAAGAATGACTTTGGGTTCTAATTTCATGTTGACGGGTTCGCTGAAGCCTTTGCCAGTTTCATGCACTCACAGATCCTATTGACTACTAATCCTATAGTATCTGGGATTATCTTCACACGCGATCCTTAATATAACTTCATCACAAACAGTCATCAAATGGCCTTAATCTGTATGACGACCTTCTTCTACTCCTCCCAAGCTCTAACCACTCCAATCAACATAAATCGACTGCTAGGAGCCTTCGTCTCAAGGAGAGTAAAGCAGTGTATGACGATTTTCAACCATCTTTACACAATCGATACCTCTCAGACCTTCTTCTCTTTCTACCGCGAAAGGTGTCCCATTGGATGTTATGAGATGGTATGCCTTTCTGAGTGCCGTTCTAAGCGCCGCTCTGCCACGTCTTAAGCGCCCTGTTGTACAAAAATAGCAGGAGTCCCGGACTCCAATCGCCACCAACCTTGTCGTTTCGGAATATTTTCGATTTGCTACTACAAGCTGCAGATGCAATCTATTTCAATGAGACAAATCAAAGATGCTTGCCTGCGCCGCGCTACTACTGCGAAACGTGAATAATGGTGAGGCTGCAACATTGGGGGCCGAGAGGACTATATCAGGTCACTGCTATAAGTCAATGGCTGTCTCAGGCTCTGCTGAAGAAATCTGGTGCGTTTTCAGCCTCTTCTTATATACATCAACCATGCTTGAAGTTGGTTTTATACTAGCCATTTCTCTTCATTGTGCTTCAGCATCTCCTCTGCTTCTTCATAACCTTCTATCTTCCAGAGCTGCAAATACCACAGCTCATGACCCAATTGCATGGGCTAATGATCCTTCCGGCCGTGGGACCGAGGATATCCTATACTCGTGCTTCAATACGCTTTTCCTCTGCGCTTGGACCGCTTTTCATCCAAACGTACAATTTGTCGATTCGACATTCTGGGCTCTCTTACACCGTTTGAGATGGATGTTTATTGCCATTGTATTACCAGAGGTTGTATTGTTTTCCGCTTGGAGCCAGTGGTGGGCCGCAAAGGATTTAAGAGATGAGATCAACAGGCTTGGCCAGCAGATCCCTGGGCCAACACAGTTCACTACCTTCGCGAAATGGAGGTCCAGCGAATGTGTTGCTTGCAACCCTTGCAAGAAGTTGGAAGAATGCTTCAATGGATTCCCAGATGCTATCATTCGCTGTCAGAAGCATGAAACCTGTGAATGCTTGGATGGTTCCAGGACAGATGACAATGCCCCCAACGACGCGACTGTGGAATTCGGCAAGCATCGTACCGTTCACGCTAATCTCATTGACAAGCCTAACGCTTTCACCCCCTGGACGATGGAGCAAGCGTTTTTCGCCGTCAGTGGAGGCGTTGCAATCGATACATCACCATTCTGGCACCGACCCTATATGAGCCTCACCCCCAGTGGCATTGTCCTCCTGGCCGAAATAGGCCTCCTACCACGCTTTTCTAAGCAGGATGCTCAGGACAGAAGCAGGGCAGATGCCATTGCCAAATCAATCTCATGTCTTCAAGCTAGTTGGTTCTTCATCCAAGGCGTGGCCAGAGTCTGTGCTGGCTTGCCGCTCACTCTCCTTGAGCTACATACTATGACACACATCATCTGCGCTCTAGCGATGTACGCGATTTGGTTCAACAAACCCTATGGTGCGACCTCACCAATGATATGTTCTGAGCCAGCCATGGCCAATTTGGCAGCCCTATTGACTCTGCGATACAATTATGTTTCCCCCGCCCTACACTGGCGCTGCTCTATGAAAGACGAAATCTCGGTCCGATCCGTGCGACCTTTCCATACAGACGCAATTGACAAAGTCTTCGCACATTTGGACGGTGCCAACAAAGCAATTGACTATTTGTGCGAGCGCAACATACACCTGCCCTTCCGCCAGGCATTAGGAGAGGGGATTGAAGTTGAGGACAAGTTCCTTGTGAATAACGTATCCAACATCATGGTACGAGGTCGATTCAACAACGGCGTCAATAAAATGAATACCCTCCTCGTCAAAATCGTGATTTTGGTATTCGCCTTGCTCTATTGCGGAAGTCACTTGAGCGCTTGGAACTTCCATTTCCCAACAGTCGTCGAAATGTGGTTGTGGCGAGGTGCCTGTTTCGCCATGCTTTGCGCTCCTCCTTTTTTCTTGCATGTCCAGATAATGTTCAACCCGTACGCGGACTATGACACTTCAGCTCACATTGACGAAGGCACATGGGATGGTAGGTCTGCCATGGATAAGACGCGCATCGTCTTTAAGTACGGAGTTTTTGTCCTTCACCTTTTTCTTGTTACCTTTATCATAAAAAAGTTCTTCCTGTTTTCTAGGCTGTATCTTTTAGTTGAATCGCTGGCAAGTTTGAGGAGCCCAGCGAATGGTACCTATACCACCGTTGACTGGACTGAGTATCTACCGCACTCCTCTTGATATTGTTTTGGCAGAGCGGGTCTGAGTATCGGAACGAACAGCGGGATTGTATTTAATGACCATCATCTGACTATAGAAACAGTTTCGGCGCATTGGGAAGAGTGCGACAAAATGGAAAAGCGAACACTATCACAATCCGACCGCTGACAACGACCACTCACACAAAGCCATCTACATAAGAGCTGCAAATGCTCAAATAGTTTTGAAGATTACAATAATAACACTCTGAGTATTGAGTTGTAGGCTGTGGCTAATGCTGCGCATGGGTATCAGTACAAGAAAATGCTGATGTAGAAAATCCGTCAAGATCCGCCTTCGAAAAAGACGCTCTGGGGAAGTACCCCACTCATAACAAAGCTCGCTCGCTTAAGGATGCAGAATCCCTTCGCTGCCTGAACGCCGGGTATACTGCTCGAAACCAATTCAGAACCAGCCGTCACCGCGTTCTGAGGCAGCTGGACGTGGTGGTGGGACCGGTGCGACCTCTGCCCGACCTCCGCCACTTCTCCCATTCTGCGTCTGACCAGTCTGAGCACCTCGCTTCCCAAACCAAGTACCACCGCTCTTTGCTTTTTGACTCTTGTTTACTGGATCCTTTGCAGATTTTGCAGCTATGCGTCTGTGCATGTCACCGTATTGTTCGTCATCTCTTGTCTGCACCTTCCGCGAAGGCTCCGACTTCTGCCCCAAGGGCGTCTTGTGTACAGGTTGGGCTTTGCGAGATGTATCGGCCGCCGCATGGTTGCGTGCTGCAACTGGTGCTGCTGTCTCCATGCCTACATCTGCCTTTTCAGCGTCCGCATTTGATCCGAGGGCCGTGGCACCTCGGGCGAGCAGCATCTTTTCCAGCGCCTTTGCGCTTCTGGTATTAAGGCGAAGCACCGTATCCACGATCTCTCCAACGTAAGGCGTTAAGCCAACTGCGAAACCTAGGAGCACATTCCCAGCCATGTGTAATTCCAAGATCGTTTTGTCCGTGCCGCCAGAGACCTGTGCTGCTTTGCGTATGATGAGGAAGCCGGAGAGTCCCGCATCGACCATATCACCAGCACTGGAAATAGATGAGTGGTACTCGTTCAGAAGCGAGACCTGTACTTACACAGGAACAGCCAATCCTATTATACTACTCCAGCCCATTCTAAACCCCATGAAATTGAAGCCGCTATCCAATCTTTTTGCTCTATGCATAACTGTGAGGAGAATCTCCGCATCTTTCGGAGGAACGCCTTTTGCCGTGTAATACGCCACATCCTTTTTCTTTTTCTTCATCTTGCCATGATCGTCTTTCGATGTATAATGGAGCAAGGAATAATTGTCCTAATTCACTATTAGCTATGCCGGAGCCAACTTCGTTACAGCTGAGCTTACTGCTTGGGGCTGGTTGGCTTGCTTGTCTTGCCTGTCTTGCTTGCCCTGCTTCCCAGCGAGCTTCTTCTTCAGGAAGCGCTGGCCCATCTTCACTGCCATTTTGTCTGCCATAGTGATCTCGAGTCGATTATCAGAAAGAATGAGATTGCTATGAGGTGTGCTGTGAACAGGAAAGTCCTCAAGATTTAAGTATCAACATGGAGAAAGGAACGCTCCCGGATTTGAAACAAAGCTTTCACAAGAATTGAATGAGCAGCGAATGCGCGCGACTGCGTTAGAGGCCTATAATTGGGTCGAAGAGATTGTATGACAGATGGATCATGTGGAAGCGTAGGCTAGGAATCTTCAAATACATCAGTGTGACTGTTTGAGATTTTGCTTGTGACCTCATGTTTAAATCCTGCCATTCGCTATCCAAAATTGGATTCCTTAGCTGCGTTATTAGCGGCGGCGACTCCCTTCACGGCCTGTGAGGGCAAGAACTGCGACGCCACATGTGGCTCAGCTGTGGCTCATCCAAGCCTTTAGACGCTAATACACTTGCACTGCCGGACCGTATGAGCTGGTTAGAGTGCGCATCACTTCGCATAGAACACTCTCATTCCACTCTCTTGCGTTACCACATATTGTTAGCTCAAACCAAGCAAATGGTCTAGGTCTCTGCTCAATAGTCATTCAAAACTCAATCACACGTCATCTCTGAGGCTGTAGAGCATTAGCCGGTCTAATTTGCCTACTTTCCCTGACTCCAGCCACCCCGATCAGCTACGTTTTGCCCATCATTGATCACCCACCGCTCTTCCCGAGAAAGGGATAGAAATGCTCGGCCGAGGAGACCACGATGACAGAGAAAAAGATGCAGCTAGTCGACTGTAAGTCTTACAGCCGCTAACGACCGTTGCAAATGCACTCTCAATGCCTCCGCTCCGTAGCTTTTGTCAGCAAGGCTAATCATACTAACACTCACTCTTTCTAGGGCTGGATGACCTATGTGTGCGCTTTATAATCAATCTTCCGAAAGAAGAGCTTGAATCCGTTGAGAGGATATGCTTCCAGGTAGAGGAGGCACAATGGTTCTACGAGGACTTCATCCGTCCTCTGGACCCAGCGTTGCCATCTTTGAACCTGCGCGACTTCTGTCTCCTCATATTTCAGCATTGCCCGATATTCTCCGCGTACTCGGCATACCATCATGCTCAAGCATTCCAGGAGTTTTTGGCGTACAAGACACGTGTGCCGGTGCGGGGAGCCATCATGCTCAACGAGAACATGGATGAAGTGGTCTTAGTGAAGGGATGGAAGAAAGGCGCGAACTGGAGTTTTCCACGCGGCAAAATCAACAAAGACGAGCCCGATTTGGATTGTGCGATCAGAGAGGTCTATGAGGAAACGGGCTATGATATTAAGGCCGCTGGCTTGGTCGAAGACGAGAAAGGATCAAAATATATTGAAATGAATTTGCGAGAACAACACATGCGGCTTTACGTATTTCGCGGGGTTCCCATGGACACATACTTTGAGCCTCGCACAAGGAAAGAGATCAGCAAGATCAATTGGTGGAGATTAGCTGACCTCCCGACTTTGAAAAAAAAGAAACATCAACAGGAAGGCAGAGGGGAGGATCTCGCAATCAACGCAAATAAATTCTACATGGTTGCACCGTTCTTACCTCAATTGAAGAAGTGGATATCTTTGCAGAGGAAGCTGGATAAAGCCAGGCGAGAAGGGGAAGCTCCAACAACGTCGAATGCTATAGACGAGGATTATATATCGGTTGAGATGCCAGAGGCCAATGGACTTGTAGCCGATGTACCATCGAATAACGACTTTGGATTGCTGGTAGATAATCTCCGCCACTCTGCTCAACCTGTCAATACAAGCGAGCCGCGTGGAATATCTCAAACTTCGGCCGAAACCACTGATCTCACTGCTCAACTGAAGTCATTTCTTGGTGTTCAGTCCTCGGAGTCTTCAAAATCTATAAATAAGCCTCTCATGAATACGTCATCCACACCTGAAGTGTTCAATAATGCTAAAGCAAATGGCTTGCTTGCTCTGTTACAGAGCAAACCTCCCACAGAATCGACGAGACCGCCTCGAACACCGATGGGGCAGGTCATTGAGCAGTCGTCCGAACCGCGTTCTCCACCACACCCACATCACCAACCACCACGCTTCTCTACTTTACCACCTCCACCAGCCTTCCCAATTCCTCCGACTCAAGAACCTGCTACTATGGCGCATTTTCAACAACCGCAGCCACCACAGACTCGACCTATTCCTCCCCCACAACAACCAGCTCAGCTCATCCCTCGAGCCGCCCACCCCCTACACCAAAAGCCAGTGCCACGGCCACATGGTCATCAGCCAGCCATGGCACCCTACCAACGTACTGGCGATCCTCATTTTGCTCAGTATAATCAGGGACCGGGCAAGCAACCTCCTTCAATACCACCAGCTAGCAAGCTACCACCTCCAAGACTTAATGCTCAATCTTCTGCGCTGCTCAATCTATTCAAATCTGGACAGTCTACCAACGCTTCAGCAGCTGATGGAGGATCCAAAGAACCAGGTCCCCCCTCGCAACAGCCGCTGAAAGATATCCCGCCTACAGACTCGAGAACAAATGATGTTCTCAGCTATGAGACAAGTGCACGACCCCGAGTTCAACAGCAGTCGAGACAGTCTTCGAGTTCTACGACATTATTTGTTCCACCTCAGGTCTCGCCGAACGCACATGTAGCAAAGACGAATGAAGTCATTAAGCCAAAATCTGAGCATCATGACAAGCTGCTAAGCCTGTTCCGCACCCCGTCAATGCCTAGCACAGAGCCAAGTAAAACAGGCACAACTTCTTTGCAACAGCAATTAACGCCAGTAGAGCTTTCGGCATTGCCGGCGACACCTAATCATTCAAGAGAGCCTTCCCGGAGGGATGCGTCTCCACATAAGCTACCACCAGCGGTCCAGATCCAGAGACGTACTCAGCAAAACGCAACTAAGCATCAGAAACCAGCTGTTTCTGCCACTATCAACGGTCCCCTCAACGTACCACAATTTGAGGTACTTTCCAAAGCCGCTAAGGATCATAAGCAAGCTTCATCTCACAACGGCTATCCACAGCCACAGAAGCGTTCCCCCATCACTATACTCGCTCGTCCTGGGAGTTCACACGCACCAGCATCCGCGGGACCACCCAAGATGACAACTGAAGGCATACCTCTTACGAAGCAGGAGAAAGCTTCCGCCCCACGATTGCAGACTTTCATAACACCCACCAAGGATCAGCCGCCCACTCCCAACCTCAAAGGTCAAGATGGCCCTGCAAAAACCTTCCAACCACAGATTCTACGTCGGCCAGCGCACATTCAAGACCTAAATGAACCATCACCAATCCAGCCACTACCCTCACCCCAGCAGAGGGATTTCACAGACCGCCGTTCGACCCAGCCCGCGGATCATAAGAGATCTCTGCTTTCTCTCTTCACCCAGCCTTCACCGTCCCCCATCATCTCTCCTCCCTCAGCCGTTCCGGCCGGTGCAATTGACCCCACGATCGATTTCAATAGCATCATTAGCCCGCTAACTCCCACGCCAACGCCACAACAGCAAGCTGATGCGGCGTTTGCGAGACTCAAGAAGACTGTTGGTCCGCTCTCGCAGCCAGACGGCACATCTTCCGATTTTCCTAAGCCTCCGGTCTTGAAGTTGAATGATATCAACAGCGCGATGGCCGAAGGCCTAATGGTAGGCCAGAGTAGTGAAAAGCCGACACCTGCTCCGACACCCACGCCGAGGACGGCGCCAAAGGACAAGGCGTTTTTGCTTGGGTATTTGGAGGGTGTTGCTAGGGGCGCAAGATGATTCATAGGTGCTGCAATGGCTGAGCGATTCTGTTCCGATATGCTGCGGCATTAGGCAATAATGACCGCTATTGCATTCGACATTTTACGGACACTAGGTACGTGGGACAGGGGGTCTCTCTACCTCTTGAACTTGCGGCAGCAAGACAATCAATATTTCTTGGTAATACCCGTCATAGCTGATCAAACGGGTAACTATATGGGACTCTCTGAATGTGAATGACCTTCCGATTGAAGGAGGTCTCAGGTAAATTGACGAGTCGTTGCGCGTTCACCTCCTCATATGCTAGGCTCTCTAAACTATCAACATGTCTACAACAGTCCTAACCGCATTCATTCTGTCCAACGTTCTTCAAGCAGCAAGCAAACCATATCAAGCAGAGTCAACGCACGATTTAGGTCTTGCCATCCTTTCAAAGCACTCTTTCTAGAAACATATCCACGCCTAGAAAGATTCCTTACGTTTACCCCTAAAGCATACAAATCTCCATACCGAAACGCCACCAGCACGCAAAATCGTTACCTCACCACCTTCCAACATATCGAATATCCAAAACCTCCCCTCTCAGCATAATTTATCCGCCAACAACGTACCCCCAACCCCAGCCCCAATCCAAGCCTACTCCGTACC
>NAPT01000218.1:4320-41484 GCA_002927785.1 Cladonia uncialis | reverse complement strand
AGCAATATAGAACGTTGATATAGTACTTAAGTCTTAACGTTAAGACTTAAGTACTATATCAACGTTCTATATTGCTTACTTATGGACACAATCTAACTACCTACCCCGCATTGAAATCTTCCCACTATATATCTGCGTAGAAGTGCAAAAGTATACGCAGTCTGTCTAACAAAAAACCAGAACATAACCCAAATTCTTTTCCCAACACGCCTCTCCATCCACTCTGAATAGCCTTACATGCTCCCGAGCCACGCTGCTCTGCTGACCTCCACCTACACTCTGAAGCAGTACAGCTACTTCTTTGCAAAGATCCATCCGCCGGTCCAGAGGAACTATACATAAACGATTCATCAGCAATCATCATCTCTTTATGAACCCTATCCCATCCCATCCCATCTACCGGGGTAGAAATAGACACTCACCGCAGGAACCGCCCCGGAAAACGCAAATACCCCCATACAAGCAGTCATGACGCCCCAACCCCACCTCTCGATCAGAGCCCCCGCAGCCACAGGTCCAAACAACGTCGCTGCAGCCATGGAACAATTAAACAAAGCAAACGCTTGGGCATAAGCGCCTCCTGGGCCGAAAATGCCAGGATCCGTTCTTTCTTTGTCTTCGACGACGGCGGAGAGATCAGCAGCGACGGGGGAGACGATGAGGATGAGAGTGAAGCCGCAGCAGACAAGCAAGACGCAGAGCAAGATTTTCTGTTCAATGGAGTCATGGTTGACTAAGCGGAGGAGGATGAGAGGCGGGGTTGTGAGGGCGCAGCCGGCAACGGCGATCCATCGTGGGCCGATTTTGTCGGAGAGGTTGCCGACCAAGGGGCCGGTGAGAGCGGGGATGGCGAGACACATGAAGATGAGGCCGGCGTTGAGGGAGGACCAGGAGAAGAGGTGTTTGACGTAGAGGGGGAGCACGCCGTCGAAGGCGGCGAGGATGGAGACGTTGACGAAGATGCCGTAGATGGCAGTGAGGAGGCGGGGGATGGAGAGGAGGAGGAATATGGCGGGGGTGCGGCGTTTGGATTTTTGGGGTGAGTTGTTGGAGAGGAGAGGGGCAGCTTCTTCTGGGTCGTCTTGTGGCTTGGGGTTTGTGGGTTGGGCGGTGCCAGTGCCGTTGGGATGGCCGTTGGATTCACCATGCTCGTGTTCTGAGGACTCGGGATTTGTAAAGGTGCCGTAGAAGCCGTTCGCTGAAGGTGCAGACTCTGAGAACGTGTACTTTGCTGCGTGTTTCTTCTCAATCATGCAGAGTCGCATGACAATATCCACACAGATTAGGCCCAGCGCCATACCGAAAACGGCCATATAGCCTACCTTTGCGTATACGATGCCACCTAGAAGAGGGGACACGATTAGGCCGAAGCTCGAGCTTGATAATGCTGTGCCCATCCATTGACCGATATTATCACGGCCTACTGTGTCGACGAGAAGGGCTAGACCCACGGTGTAGGTTATGGCTGCTGAAAGGCCTTGGAGGAGTCGACTGATGAGTAGGACCCAGCTAGATCTGGCGACACCGAAGAGGACTGTTGCGGCGGCCAGCACAAGGAGGCCGGTGTAGAAGGATATGGATCTGTCGGAGGTGTGGTCTGCAACCCAGCCGCAGATTGCTGCAATGATCCGCTAGTCAATGTTTGTTGGACGATATGGGATTTTATTACTTACGAGATCCTATGAGGATAGCTGCTCCGAAGACTGCAAAGATGAAGGAATTCCACCATTGTACTTGGCAATAGTTAGGCTCTGTGGTTTGCGAGATTGACGCATATCTACCTTGATCTTCTGGCACACCTGATCTTTCTCGAAGACTGAACGGCAGAACAGGCACAACCTAGACAAATGTTATCCTTTTGATTCAAGCAACACTTTCGAGAATGGGTCCATAACCCAGATCAGGACATTTTTCTAAGGTCTATATACTCCGCAGAGTAAAGCTTGGTCTTAGTTTCTCACTTACCACGCCATAAAGAAATGCATCCTGCGGGCGAGGATTAGCTCGAGGGCCACAGATGGGAGTTTCATAATACAAATTCTTACTGTAAAAATTGCCACGCATACAGTGGCAAGTATGAAGCCATTTGAAGACCGGTAATGCAGTAGCCAAGGCTTTCTCCGAGAGCCTTGCTCTGCACGCTCTGTGTCAGGCCCCATTCTTACTGTCCTATAGCCAACGTCTTATGCAAGCCTAGGAATTCTTATTCAATATACAGGTGAAAGATTCAATCGATTGGGAGTAAAGAGGTTTTGGAGAAGTCCGCTGACCAAGCGTTACTTTCTGACAAGAGGTATGACACCATGAGATGATAGAAAACACGCTTGCTCGTCCAATGCAGGAAGCGTAACAAAGAAATCTCCATTATGTATTGAAAACAACCGGCTTGGCTTCCAGAGCATTCTGCGGTGTGCAAATACACTATAAGCACTCGAGCCCAACGGGATGGCGACGGCATCTTTCGGTCATTGTGCAGAAAAGAAACAAAGTGAACGATCTCAACTCCGTCACCCTGTCCAATCGTTGCTCAGAACCGTCTCCCTCGATTGTCGGGGATATTCGTAGCACGCATAAAATCTAGAACTTGTCAATTGGCCTATGAAACAGCATGTGCCTATCTTCCGAGCGTTGCTGACGGCGCCACGCCAAGTCGAAAGAGGTCAGCGAAAGGAAAGTGGCAATGGCAAGACATTGTCTAAGAGCTCAGATTTAGCCTAGTACGGATGACCGGATGATATTGACAGCTCGCTAAAGATGTGATGGGGAAGCCTCGAACTCCATCTTCTAGCCATGTTGAGGTTCAAAGAATCTATGAACTTGTTGAAGTTCGAATTAGCCATGTATAATGAAGGTCATTGGCGTGTAATATTACGCGTAATGCTTACCGCTGCTGCTTACCTTTAAATTACCGCTAGCTTCCACTAAGACACGTGGAAATCAGATCACGTACTGGCGCTCCGTCCAGGCTTCCTATGCCTTATGTTGTGCCAAAATGGCTGTGACGACTGTGTTTTCTTTTCTGCGTTTGGCTGCATTCTTTGCCCTTGCGTTTAACCTGTCATTCTCTACCGGTAAGCCTCAAATCCTGGAGCTTCGGACCCAGAGGACCCAATGACTAACAAGTTCGCCGGGACATAGCTGTGAAGCGCGAGGGTTTCAAGACCTGTGATCAATCTGGGTTCTGCAAGCGTAATAGAGCTTTTGCTGATGGTGTTGCTTCTTCTTCTTCGACGTCCCCTTATCGAATCAGTCCCGAGTCTGCCACCTTCGCAAACGGCCAGTTCCGAGCCACAGTCCTCAAAACAATTCCCGATGGACTGACGGTGCATCTGCCATTGAATGTTACCTTCCTTAAATCAGGTCTCGCTCGTGTGACATTGGATGAAGAGCGACGTCGGACGGGGGACATTGAGCTTAGGCATGGTAGTAAAGCTCGGAAAGAACGCTACAACGAATCACCGGCTTGGGCCTTAGTGGGTGGCTTGGATATCGACCCCTCAGCTCAATTGGGCGAACATGGGGGAAGCGATGTCACTGCTATAGAATACGGAGAGAATCAGCGGAACGTGGCTTTCATTCGGCACGATCCTTTCAGCATATATTTCCAGAGGGATGGGGAAACACAGGTCGCTTTTAATCAACGTGGATTCCTAAATATCGAGCATTGGAGACCTAAGATTGAGGTGGAGGTGGAGGAGGGCGCTCAGAAGCCTATCACCGCCGAAGATGATTCAACCTGGTGGGAGGAATCTTTTGGGGGCAATACCGATACAAAGCCTAAAGGACCGGAAAGCGTCGCATTGGACATATCATTTCCCGGATATGAACATGTGTTCGGCATCCCCGAGCATACTGGTCCTCTATCTCTTCGCGAAACACGGTATGAATATCAATATCTTAAAGGCCAACATGCTAATCACAGAATACAGCGGCGGTAGCCAGGATGCCTTCACCGATCCGTACCGAATGTACAATAGTGATGTCTTCGAATACGAACTGAACAGTCCAATGACCCTTTACGGATCCATACCTTTCATGCAGGCCCATCGAAAGGGTTCATCAGTTGGGATACTATGGCTGAATGCCGCCGAGACCTGGGTCGATATCACCAAAAAGAAAGACACCAAGTCCAAAGTTGACACGGATACACACTGGATATCAGAGTCAGGTATTCTAGATGTCTTCGTCTTCCTAGGGCCAAGACCTCAAGATCTCACGAAAGCATTGGGTGATCTGACAGGACAGACCCAATTACCTCAGACATTCTCCATTGGTTATCATCAATGTCGATGGAATTACATGTCCGATGAAGAAGTAAAGGAAGTTGATGCCAAATTCGACAAACATGGAATACCTTATGATGTGATATGGCTTGATCTTGAGTATACCGATGACAGAAAATACTTCACATCGGACTCCGATAAGTTTCATAACCCTGCAGCCATGCACGCGCAGCTTGATGAAAGGCACCGTAAACTCGTTACACTGATAGACCCTCATATCAAGAATACGGCGAATTACCCGGTTGTAGAACAGCTTAAGGAGAAGGATTTGACAATCAAAAACAAAGACGGAGATACCTACGAGGGATGGTGTTGGCCGGGCTCGTCCCATTGGATTGACTGCTTTGATCCTAAAGCTCGAGCTTGGTGGAAGACTTTGTTTAAGCCGGACTTCTTCAAATTTTCGACCTACAATACCTATATATGGAATGATATGAATGAGCCATCTGTGTTCAACGGACCAGAGACGACTATGCCTAAGGACAATCTCCACTACGGGAGCTGGGAACACCGTGATGTCCATAACATCAATGGTATGACATTCGTCAATGCAACGTACCACGCATTGTTAGATCGAAAGCCTGGGAAGCCCATTCGGCCGTTTGTTTTGACAAGGTCATTCTACGCTGGTAGTCAGCGGCTCGGTGCAATGTGGACTGGTGATAATCTAGCGGAATGGGGCCATCTAGAGGCTTCACTCCCAATGATACTCAGTCTAAATATTGCAGGAATGCCCAGCAGTGGTGCTGATGTCGGTGGGTTCTTTGGGACTCCCAGTAGCGAGCTGCTGGCACGCTGGTTCCAAGCTGGAGCATTCTATCCATTTTTCAGGGCCCACGCACATATTGATACCCGGCGTCGAGAGCCATACATCGCTGGTCCACCATACACGGGTATCATGGCCCAGGCAATCCGTCTCCGGTACCAATTGCTACCTGTATGGTATACTGCGTACCACGAGGCTTCAGTAGACAATTCACCTATCCTCCGTCCTCAATACTATGTACACCCCAATGATGAGGCAGGCTTCAGCATGGATGATCAATTCTACGTCGGTTCGACCGGGCTTCTTGTGAAACCAGTAACCAAAGAGGGTGCGACTAACGTGGATGTATATTTCGCTGACGATGAAATATATTACGACTACTTTGACTACACCAAATACTCCAAGAAAGGCTTCCGAACGGTGGACGCACCCTTGGATAAAATTCCTGTTTTCGCGCGCGGTGGCCACATCATACCTCGGAAAGACCGACCTCGCAGATCCAGTCACCTGATGCTATGGGACCCAATAACGTTAGTCATCTTCCTCGGAAGATCTGGCAACGCAGAAGGCACTCTCTACGTAGACGACGGCGAGACATTCGACTACCAATCCGGCGCCCAGATATTCTCCAAATTCGTCTTCGACGGGGCATCTTCGGCTCTCACATCTCAAGACATATCACCCAAGGGCCCCTTGACAGATTCCTACCGCAAAAGCATGGCTCCAGTCCGAGTGGAGAAAGTGATTATCGTTGGCGCACCCGCTCATTGGGCTGATAAGAAGAACGTTTGGGCAGAACAGGGCAAGGAGAAGATGGAGCCGGAGTTGCAATTTCATCCTGCGAGCGGAGACAAGGCTGCATGGGCTGTGGTTAGAGATCCAAAGATCAGCATTGCTAAGGAGTGGAAGATTAGATTTGCGTGATCTCTAGGCAATTTGTGGCTTGTGTCAATGTGTAGTATAGCTTGTATGAGAAATAGAATCTTTGGCCTCTTTGCGTTGTCATCTCTAAGATTGAGTGACTGAGTCTGGTATCTTGTCTCCTCTAATCGTAGTTCAACGACTCCAAACTGGTTTGGCACAGTCCTATTACCAGTCCCTTAAGTAGTGTCGTGGGCCTGCCCACTGATGGATCCTGCCATCCATCAGTGGCAAGCATATCCATGGATGACAGGAACTCCCACAGATTCTGCCTTACTTCTCATGAACACCAAAGCTCCCCTAGAATACACTCGCTATCCATAGGCGGCCGTGCCATCTCCGGAAGAGTACCACTCATAGAAAATTAGTATTCGTAATTGAACCCTCATTATTATCAGTCCTTATCCACTCCCATTTTATGATCCAATATCTTCTCACTGCTGTATTAAGAGATAGGTATAATCAACAAAAAATTCGCTTCTTGATATAACAGCCAGCGATGAGAATAGGTATTGATAGATAGCGATTTGAATACTAGGAGTAATACGTTATAAGTAATCTCTATCGTAGTCTATGTAATTATCTTTCTATCTATAATTTCATCACTGACAATCAAAAATGGCAATGATCTGTAGAAATACGAGGATGAAACATTCTTGTTTTGATATATCAATCCTCTATATCTAGCCGCCCCTTGTAGTCATGGTGGGAACTGGGAAATTGGGTTTTGGCATCAACAGAGAAGCGGCCAAGAAAATGTAAGTTCACTCTATTGGACTGATTCTTCACTCATTTCTAGGACTATCCAGTCAAAACATACGGTACCACACAGCAGAGAAGGTAGTGAATGAACACTGCGCATAGGAACACTATCCTAGCAAGTGCTAAGTCTATCAAAGGTCCGTGGCACCTCTCGTTACCCCGCAGCACGCTTGCTGCGCTCACTAGAAGACTTAAAATATTGAGATACAATGAAAGATGAAAATTCTGATGCCTTTTCCACCAACCATGGCCTAAGCAGCAGGATCAACGTGCCTAGGCGCCAGCTAGGATTGTTGACCATACGTGCTCCCAGCTAATTTGGACTCGAAAAGATAGCCTCTATGGGGCTGCTGCAGAACACTATATGAGATTCTCCGAGAATCATGGTCCCACATGAGCATTGGTACTCAGCACCTCAAATGTCGTGGTTTTCTCGATACCTCGGATTGAGTCCAGATCACGGCCATGCCCACCACGACTACTCCTAGAGGATGCTGTAGCTGATGCGGCCGCCGAAAATCCATACTGAAGAACCGCTCTTGGTGGACTGGGTATGGCATGGAGAGAAGTCAAATATTCTCCCCGTCGGTCCTCACCGGCCAGGAAGCCGCCTTCGACGGGATGGTGAGAACGTTTCAGGGATATGACTTTGTCGTTCATCACTCGGAATATCGATCCCAGTGTTGGGACACAGGCAACTATTATAGAGACGTTCTCCTCTATACTTTGGGGTTTCCGTCAGCACGCGCTGTTTGTTTCGAAACGAGGGAAACTGACACTGCTAATAGACTAATATTCACACTGTCGTCTAGGTTTTTCTGGTCAGTCGGAAAGCTCTGATTCGTGAAGTTAGGGATATCCTCACAGGTAAAGTCTTCTGATGCTGTTAGATGGCTAGTGAGGATGGTTCTCGTGATGGCTAGGGGGCCGCATCTACCAAAGTGTTATGGGGCAAATCTCATATTGTGGCCGAATAAATTATTGAGTGCATGGCACTTACACAATTCCGCAGCACGTTAGCAAGACGAGCACAACCTTCCTGTGGGATTGGATGTGTAGGTCTTTGATGAAAGATATTGGGAAGAGTGCGAGTGCAAAGGCGCTGAACGCATTGAGAGCTATGTTCGTCAGCTTCTCTAATACGGTACAGACACTACGAGCTACTTACCTGCATTTGCATAGCTCATCTTCAGGGTACTTCCTACATCTCTGCATTTTCCAGGTGTCGCATGATTCCATAATTTTCTGATGGGCTGGCATTGGCCAATGGTATAGCCAGCAGACGATATTGCTATCGCGGTCAGGAGTACGATAATACCGTAAGGGAATGAGCGCTTGAACCTGGCTCGCGTTTGGGCAAGTACGCGGAGAAGAAAGAGAGAAATGGATATTTTGCTCGCCGCTAGGCTAAAGATTAGTGGGGGCGTAGAAAGGTAATTCCATTTCACAAATTCGAGAAATTCGGCGCTTGATAGGGTAGAGAAGTGTTGGCCGTAGCCGCCGGCTGTGACTTCGGGGACACTTAGACTGGTTGAAACAATTGCAAGGAGCTAACACGGTAAGCCTGGAGAAAGATAAGTATGTCTTAAGACTGACAGTGGCCAAAATTATCATTCCATCGTCCCAACCGAACGCAGGTTTAACCCAGATGCGGACGTATACGCGTAGGAAAACGCAAACGGAAGCCAGTATAGTGGAGAGAAGCGCAATACCCAAGAATGTAGGGCCTTTATTCTGTCTTCCCCACGGCGGTGGTGCTGATGCTTGGCTCATTTTGCATCAGGCTATCTGCTCACCGAGAGTAGGTGTTCGACAGAAACTTAGAGGAGACCATCTGAGCCTCTTTTGAATGCTGATATGTACTCCATGCCCAACAGTACCGCCCCTCCAAAACCAACGCCGCAACGCATCATGCAAGAGTGGTGCGAAAGACGGGGTTTCATATTTACATGACGTATGCAGAACGATGGAACTTGGAAACAATGAAGATCCGATACTGAAATTGAATGATAATTACGAGTGTTGCTTGGCTCTGAGCCGTCTGGAAACTGAAAAAGACAAGTCTGCGCCGCAAAAGAGCATTAGTGACCACATGATCAGTAACAGGCAGCTCCATAAATCTGAGACTATATTGCCTCCGCCATGTGATAGGACAACCTTAGCTGGTGTGAATCAGAGACGTTCGACAGATTGCATACGAAACAGCAACTCATGCATGGTAACGCACCCTGCCCAATCTTCGGGTCGGTAAGGCTGAGACAAGACCACGGCATGTTCGAGAAGTAGCTCCTTGAACTGTTATGTGGGCCAGGTATGGCACAGTTGCAGATTAACAATGGTAACCGTTTGCTAGATATCCAGATGACTGGATATCGCAGATTTAGAGGTTACCAAAGTTCGCCACACATGACATCCCAGGAGATTGGGTCACGTACCAAAGTGAAAGTGGAACTGCGCTCTGCCACTTAGTGGCCCATACCACCCCCCGTTAGAGACTCCTCCAGATCCTAGAGAAATCTACGTTTCGATCCTCTTGAGCAGGTTCATTATGACATATGCAGCACTTGGCTCCACCTAAACTGTTGATTCCCATTCGAAACCCTCAAGTCAGCTCGGAGAATAGCTCAAGAAGGGGTTGTTACTTCACCTTCTAGGACCTCGCCAATAGGGTAAGAGAACCTAGGCGTTGGATTGGCGCGGTTGAAAACCCCCTTGGTCCTTCATTGACTCAGAAAGGTGTTCACAGTGCTGCACTTTCGGATTCACCAAAGAACACTTCAATGAGGACTTCTTGCCAGGTGGCATGTAATTCCTTATTGACCCTAAGCCGAGACGTAGGACTTATTAAAGGGGAGGCGCGAGCACGGCTAAGCGCCTGACGTTTCGATCGCACAACGCCTGATTTCATTGGTTCCCAACATCGAGTACGACCAGAAAAAGTGCTCCTAGCCGCGTAGGCCAATACTACCTTACGCTCGACTATGGTACATACGTATCATATGAGCTTACCAAATCCTCACTCTATATCGACCAGCAATACTTGGACTTCATCGGTCTTCCACGCGTAGCGATTTCGACCTTCAACACAGTACTAAGCAAAGAATGTCGTTCGATGACAAGAGTTAGAGCTACCTTGAAAAGGATTACGCTCTTGGGCGAGGGTACACGTCTTCCTTACGGCTGAATCTACAACATCATCTTTTCCGAGCGTTGCTAGGATACCTCATACATTCTAGCATTCTTTCAAATCACAACTTGCCCGCAAATCCAAAGATTGCCGATATAGGTGCAGGTACGGCAACCTGATACTCGGGAAAGCTTTCATTGGGTTCTTCGAGAGGAGGCTTGTACTAGAGAAATATGAAGCAATACATAGCGCTTAAGGGGTATCTCGCGCCTATATCGGCCCAATCCGTGGGACTTGACGGCATAAGGACTGAGTAATATGTCGTTTTCCTGGGAGACATGATGAAGGATTGATGCGAGGCGGAGGTTGTGTACGGCCCGGAAAAGGTGCGAAACACGCAACCTCGCCATTGTTGTATAGCTGTAGAGATGTAGATATTGCAGGCATGATGATATTGACATCGACGCTCACAGCTTCTACAAGAACCTTTGGGGCCAACAGCAATAAAGATGTATGCTGAAATGAGAGACGCATCCTCTGACAGCAGATAGCGGGTCCACTCAGACAACGCGAGTGTTGCTGCTCGAATATTAATAATGCGGCCAAGCACGGAATGCTAACGAGTGCAAGTTGAAGCGTTAGTAAGAGTCAAAGGCACTCATGAATAGAACCCTTTGAGGCAACTCGCGATATGCGAAAAGCGCCCTCCTGGCTTGTGAGACCCACGGCAGAGGCGCAGCCTCCCCATTGATGGCAATGACCGGAAAGGCATTAACTCTCCAATGCATTTAGAGTCCTTATGCTCTTTGGAAATAGTTCGCAGTATCTCGATTGCGCATCAAGTTCGTTCGTGCTAAACAGAAAGCCAATGAGACAAGAACGCGCGGACTAAGACTCGGGCAAGGGGACTTGGCACACACGTTAGGACAAAAGAATTCATGTTGGCAGATCCGATATAGATACAAATAAGCGACGTTTCTTACCCTTTAGGTTATTAATTCCCAAACGACTATTTGCGTGGTTGCCGTCGAATCTGGCATTTGGCGAGCTGTACATGCTCGAGTGTCATCTCGTGATTGTTCTATTAGTGACGAAAGAAATCCGTTACCAATGTCGTTAGGTGGGAACAAGTCATTGCATTATTTGGACCGCGTAATGGTAAGGATCTAGATCTATTCGTCTCTATATGATCTATATAGATTGACATAATTAGCTTATTGGCTGTGAAGGTTGGAATATCGCACCGTATGTGAGGTGGGGCATTGCCGTGTCATTGAACGATGAGGCAACCTCGCCTTGATGTATATGACCAAGCCGTGCTAGTGACTAGAGGATGATCAAGTCATCGCCTAAGTTATCGTCTAGTGATCACAGCTGGGATGCCGGTTCCCTTGAAGCCTTCGTACCTGCTTCCGTGTTCTTAAGGAAGAATTGAGGGAAGATATCACGTAGCTCCTCTAGATCACGGACTTGGTATTGCCCAGCTGGCGTGACGGGCGCTGGATCGTCCTTCTCTATCTTGTGGACCACTTTCCATCCTCTTGCACTGGCGTGCCCGCAGTTGAGGAGCGAATCATCCACGAAATAACAATTCTCACTCGAAGTAGCCCCAGCCTCCAACTCTGCCTTGTCGAACATCTTCGCGTGAGGTTTGGCAATGAGAGGCGTTTGCTCGTAATTACAATATGTCAAGCCTTCAAACATATCGTCTACCCCCAGGAGCCTAACCACGCGCTTGGCATGTGTGATGTGTGCGTTTGTCAAGAGCCACAGTTTGACCTTTGTCTTATCCATATCTGCGAGCAGTTGACGGAGTCGCGCATCGGGCTTTATAATGTCATCCAGGGGCAATGCATCGTCAACTTCGCGATTGTAGGCTAATGGATCGATTTTATGATGTTTGACAAGCCCGGAAATGGCAAGACCATAGTCTTTGTAGTATTGGCCGTGGAGGAGCCTGGCATCATCTGGGGACAGCTCGAGGTGACGAACAAAGTAGTCATCGATAAGCTCTTGCATCAGGTCCTGAACCCGAGTGGACCGTGGGTAGAGGCAATTGTCTATGTCAAAGAAGAAGACAGGACGAGGGCTAGGAGCTTTGGGATCCGACATGGCGGTGACTGAGGCCCGAGGCCGTCTTTACGGAGTGTTAGCCAGTGTCATATAGGAGATCAGACGTAGTAAGGCGGTGAAGATCCGGAAAGGAAATGCGAGTGTTTTGACGAGCCATGACTCAATGGTAAGAGTTGAGAATTTGTGCTTGGGGGATCTCCATGTCGACGCTAGTGCTAGTGTTACCGAAATACCCAATGTCCGCATATTACCTTAGCTGCTGCAGAGATCTCCTATTCTATCAACACGCACAACACCATCGAGACACACCTCTGCTGCAATAGGTTTGCGACAAAGGCTTCGCGCGCCATGTGCTAGCCCTCGCTGTCCTACTAGGTCGCTGATCAGTATAGGCAAAGCTTATGGCAGTGGTGACAAGTCCAACAATTACAGTGGAGCATTGAGAAAGTTGCTCGAATGGCAACAAGTGTTATCCCTCACAGCAATGGCTCTATATCTACGGATCAAGAGATGCTTGCTGAATATAGCAAGCTGATAAGACTGCGTAATGATGTTGCCGCAAATAGTAATCAGTCACACAACGTTGTCAAAAAGCTTGTTGATTCAGGTAATACGCTCTCTGCAACAGGGACTTTGTCGGCCACGTCGCCCGCCCAAGCTACAAATGGCTATCATAAGCCTGCCGGGTCCAGCAAGTCGACGTCGGTTTCCCCAGCGTATTTGCACGCTCCAGATCCCCCTTCGAACCCTTTCCAACAGAAATCGCCCAGTGTACAACAGGTGCCCACTTCAATACCTGGGCCGTCTAACATCGACCCCATTTTCCTTACCAAGTCCGATATACTAGTAAGAGCAGAGAGAAGGCAACGGATAGAGCGTGCGTTGGAGGAACAATTACATCAGAAAAAACACCGGAAATTCCTTGACCAGGAGACTTTACCTGACTTCAACGTTGCAGAGGTCTTGAAAAGGGCACAGGAGCTTGTAAAACCTTTCAAATTACATGATAAAAGCCACACTAATGGGACTGCTTCGTCCAGTGATTCATTCGACGAGAACACCTTCTACTCGAGCCAGATGAATGAGTCTACTACGACGGAGGAAGTTGCCGAGTCTTCTGAATGCCGTCCCCAACGCGTCTGCAGTTATACTAAGAAGGGGCAGCGTTGCGTTAACGGACGCGATTGCAAATTTTCTCATGACCCAGCCATGATGCGAAAATATGAAGCAGATGGGTCTCAAGCTATGGATCTTGACAGCGTCGATGCTGACGAACAGACAAGCTTGCGCCAGAATGATCCTATAAGTCAACGCGCCGCAGCTGATCGCTCGAGGCTGCATTCTCCAGCACAAGAGAATCCTTCGACTGCATCCCTCATACTCACAGAGAAGGAGAGGATAATGCAAGAACGTATCGCCCAGCTTGAGGCAGAGCTGCGCCATTCGAAAGCTGAGAAGATAGGCCAACAAAATGACACAGCTCGCCAGAATCCTAAAGAGACTCACGACTCTCAAGAAGAGTCTGCGTATTCACCGCCTCCGCCTGATGAGTTCGGGAGACATGCGGGTCTACGAGAGCCTGAAAAAGCTCGGCCCTCCAGGATAAACCGACAGCAACCTGCCCAGGGACAATCAGCACGTGAGTATGGTAGGCCTTTCGAAAACCCACCCTCACCAGTACCGAATAATATGCGTGTGATCAGAAATCACATTACGTCTCCAGTAGCACCGCAGCCAGCTCGTGTATCACCACTAGCAATGGCTAAAGTTCCTCAAGTTTCTCAAATACAGCGCGATCATGGTGAGAGTCGTCGTCCGTCCCGCGCATCCAATTTTGAGAATTTGAGTGCTGGGCAGAGCCCCAATATAATTCAACAGCCTCCAAGCTCAAAGAAAAGAAGAAGGGCCTACGACTCTGGAGATGAACTTCGTGTTGTGGCGCCTCGAAGAGACATTAGCTCACCTGTTGTCCGCATCAAAGAAGAGCCTATGTCACCTCCTCCTATAGCTACTAGTCGTTCGGGGCTCCGTCAAGTCCAGCAGCGACCCAATTCATCGCGACAATTGTACGTCGACGCAGCTGTACCACAATATCGAGAGGAAGAGCCAGTTTTCCAACAAGCCAGAGTAGTCGATCGTCATGGCTACAGTCATGGAATAGAGGACAAGGCACCTTTGACACCTACGGCACGCAGGGTCATCTCACATAGTGACCAACATTATATTGCCAACGAGGAACAGGAACTCCGTCGAGTAGTTAGTGCCAGACATGTAAGAGCTCCAATGTCGCCCGCCCCTTACGCTGTACAACATTCTGCCCCTCAATCGCGAGCTACAAGAGCTGTTTCGCAGGTCTATCTCTCGCCAACAGGCCAGAGCGCAGCACAGCTTCACAGAGCATCTGTGCAGCCTCACGCTGTAGCCCACGTCTCTCATGACCGTTCCCCGTCACCCCCACTTTCCCGAATGCCCCAATCTCCACCAGGACGTCAACCACTGACAATGGCTCCCCCACCACGACGCATCATTGTTGATCAATACGGTAACCGGTTTCTGGAGGCCCCTGTACATGTAGAGCGCCAAGTTGCACCCGGTCCACGTGGGACTGTCTACGAACCTCGCTATGAGCAGGTGATACCCCAGAGTGCAAGTGTAAGGCAGCCGCAGCTTGTAAGTGTTGATGAAGGCCACTATGTTCGCAGAGCACCGTCAACAGTTCCCTACGAGTATGCTCGAGGGCCTAGAATCAGGCAAGTTGTTGGCCCGCAAGGAGATGTGTATGAGGATGATCAATACGTGACCCGTGATGATGGTTCTCACGTAGCTGAGTACGCGGGAAACCGTCAGACTAGACGCTACGAGGAAGCTCCAGTTCCACAGGAAAGGATTGTAAGAATGCAGAGTGTTCGGCCTGTGGAGAGACAGTACGAGGTGGCTCGTGAAAATGTTACCAGAGTGCAGAGTGTGAGACCTCAGCCTCGCATTGTTAGTTTGGGAGAGAAGCCAGTTCGCCAAATTAGCGTTCGCCCAGAAAATGGGTCAGTACGACAGATGAGTTATGCAGTGGAGGACAGGCCGCGGTACCAATACGCGGGTCAAGGACAAGACAGAGGCTTTGTTGAGGAGGTGCAGGATGATGGTGGCTTGTATGAAGCACCAGGCAGTGGAGGCAGGCGGGTTATCCAGCGAATGTGAGAGATTGTTTTGGTTTTAAGGATTGATATTCCATAAGGGGAGCCTGCAATGCTAATACCTATAATGTTGCATATTGTACAAATATATATCTGTAGCATCACCGGATCTGCTGATGCACGCAAGACTAATGCTGTATTCAACTTGATTCATTATCTGCCAACTGGATTCTTCGACATAAATCTTTCATAAACTTGTGCACGTATTTGATGTATTTTTGGTATCAAATGACAAATGAGCACAGGGGAAGGGGATTAAATCGGAAATGCAAAGACCGAAACCCCGAGCTCCGGACACAGATCTGCTTCTACCCTTCTACCCCCAAGGGACACCGTGAGCTATTCAAAGATTTATGAATTGTGAATTGTCTGGGAACTTACACCTAGGACTTAGCAGTAAGCACAAAATCTGGTTTCTTGTGCAGCGTAAAAGTAACACGACCATGATGTAATTCTCCGACATTCTGTATTTTGTATATCCCATCGTGCTCAAGCTACCTCACAGTGGCCGTCGCATATTCAACCGCGCAGCAGGCAGCATCATCAAACCTCGTGTTGAGTGGGGTAATAATCCCTCCTGAGAACCAGAACCAGGGGAGTGGGTGGAAAGAGATTTGGGGGTCCTGGCTGCTTAAAATGCGTCAGCCCTACAGCACTGCCCACAGGATCTGATTACGCTCGGAAGTTGGATTCGCTTGATTCGCGTTCCTTTTCCCCCAATTATAACCTTGCACCTCGTCCACCCTTCACGCTAAGCTATCACACACAAAGAGAGCCTGTCTGCAGCCGCGGCAGATGCTCCATCCCCTTCTTCTCTTCCTCAGCTGTGGTCTTGTAGGGGATGAGAAGGCCGTCCGACTACCATGCAGCGGTTCAGCAACATTACAGGCCAGGCCCGTCATGGCCTGGAGAAGATGACACCCGCCGGCCTGATGTCGAGGCCAAACCAGATGGACATGGCTATCGCTCAGCCTATCAAACGCCCCATCAATGGCCAACCGCTTTCTCCCCATACTCCCGTGGATACAATCGTCAATCTCTCCTTCAACGTGCCCTTCGCCTCCAGCCTCCCTGGGCCTGACGTCGACGAAATCCTACATGCAACCCCCAAGGCTTTGGAAAGATGGACTTTCCCGGACGGTGCCGATAAGGAGGCGCCAATACACAAACTGCCAGTGCATCATGGCAATGTCGAGCAGCTGAGAAGGTTATGTCGAGTCCTGGAGGAGGGCAGCCAAGGACGTCTACAAGCTACAGTCACTTCGTCGGAACCGAAGCCCGTACCCGCTCTGCAGCGACGACCATTGAAGGGTCTCGTGACTAATGTCTGTATCTCTGGTGATGCGGAAATTGTCCAGAAAATGCGAGCCAAGATCTTGAACGAGACACCTATTGCACTTGTAAATACCATCCGAGAACCGCGTCGCGGATAAAATTGCAGATACTAACACAGTAACAGAGATGTGCAATAGTCGACGTCGACACGAACCTTATCATCAACCAAGAGATGACTGGGGTCAGAGTGGGAGTCCTCAACCACCTCGATGAAATAGCAAAGTACTGTGGCACGGATATCTTCCTGATAAACCCGAAACACGCCGATGAAGAAGGACCAGCGTCAAGCTACGGCAATGGAAGCGATCAGCGTTTTGATCAACGACTACGCATCGCAATATACGGCGACCCAGAAAGCTCTGAGCATGCGAAGACGAGAGTCCTGATCTTAATAGACCGAATTGTAAGCTTACGTCACTTTGCTCTTGGTCATTCAAGGACTAAACCTCGCATAGCTCCACCGCATTGCCGATGTCATGAGACTCGAGTTGTCTTTACACACTATCATATGTGGACGGACGCGCAAAAACATTCGATTGATTGAGTCCGCTTCGAACACTGCGATATACTTCCCTCCACCCTTCCCTCGAATTTATGGCTACACCCCACCTGGGGCTCACAGAAGAGGTGAAGATGAAGTCTTTATCACTGGCGACAATCAAGAATGCATCAACATGGCAAAGAAGAAGCTTCACGAGCTGGTCATGAATACAAAATGTTATGTCAAGGATGTGGCGGTCTCCGCGCAAAAGATCGATAGTATATTACTCGATCGACTTGACAAGGTCCGGAAAGTGATGGAGACTAATGGCTCTTACGTGCTATTTCCGTCACTTGGGAGTAATCGCGGCATGATAAGAGTTCAAGGCACTGAGATCCTGCATGTGGAGCGAACATTGCGAGAGATTATGGCTTTGGTGCGCATACTTGCAAAGGAAATATAAAGGTTGTGCTAACCGTATGCAGGCCGGTCAATTCTATGGCGCTTCATGGTGGCTCATGCTGCCCGAGTCTGCACAGACCAACGCTATGAGAGCGCCATCACCAGCCGACATACGCACTATGCTTTCAGACATTTGCCTCAATTCTGCAGCTGAGGTTGGCTTCGACAAGCTCACTTTCTCCATCAATGGTTCCGACGACGCTGTTAAAGCTGCCATGATGGTCATTCACCAGATACCCTTTGTCAAGCGGGCTCAGTATCAGATACGTGTCAAGATTGAGCTTGCAAATGAGCACAAAGAATTTGTCAGTGGCAAGAAGAATGGCAAGATCAACAAGATCATGGGGCAGAGTATGGTATTCGTCCGGTCGTTCCAGGGCAATCTACTGACTCATGATATTAGGCAACGTCCAGATCATCTTTGACGGCTTCAATGAATACAACTTCTATATTGACGTTTGTGGGGCTCAGTACGATGCTACCAAGAATGGATTGGACCTCGTGGAACAGGAAATGCCAGCCTCCATATCTTTCCATGTTCCTGACCAATACCACAAACGCATAATTGGCATAGGTGGCCAGCATATCCAACGCATTATGAAGAAATACTCGGTCTTCGTCAAGTTCTCAAATGCTATGGACCGTGGCGGTATCGGCAAAGAAGACGATGACATCAAGGTCGACAATGTCATTTGCCGTACGCCGGCACGCAACGCTCAAAGCCTGGATTTAGTCAAGCAGGAAATCATGGACATGGTGGAGAAAGTGGTAGGTGAACCCGAAGATCCAGCAGAAGAAGAGCCGGTAGACTCTTCGTATGAGCCAATAACACCAGACTGACATGGCTGGTGTTTCTTGAAGGACGCGGAATTCGTCTCCGAAACCGTCGTCATCAATCGATTGTACCATAGAGAACTCATTGCTCGTATGAATGAGATCGACGAACTTGAAAAGAAATGGAACTGCAAAATCGATTTCCCAAGCACCGAAATGGCAAGCGATGTAGTCACCATATCGGGCCCTGAGTATCAAGTGCCCCAAGCCGTTGATGAATTCCTAGTTCGTTTAACCCTCTTACGCACGTAAAGATTTTCAGTACTGATGTTGCGTAGGGCATGGTTCCTGAAAGTCACGAGATCGTCCTTCCTGCAACTTCCCAACTCCGGGAATTCTTCAAATCGAGTGAGTTCCAAACAGAAGTTCGACAAAAGTTGAAGAGCCAATATGAAGTGGACTTACTCGTGCGTAATGAATCAAAACCTGCGGAAGAGACGGAGACAAGCGAAGAAAGAATTCTCCTTGCCTACACTCGCAACAACGCTGGCGGGTTGAAGGATGCTATTGACTTCCTGGTATCCCGTCTGATACCGTACGGCTTAGACGCGACGACTGTCAAGGGCGCAATACCACGGCCGAAGTCTGATTCCTTCGAGGACTCTCTGCCCTTCTTTGACTCTAAATTACTCCAGAACGCTCCCGCCCCACTTGGGACCGATTCTCCCACACGGTCCACTTTCGGAGACGACGCAAGTGACCGCGGTTCTCTCTTCGGCAAGATTCGTAAACCAGGCAGTATCTCCTCCATCTCCTCCTTCTTAGACCGCCGCAAGAACCAATCCTCTTCTCCTGGTACGGGCTCCCTATTCAAGCACGCCTCCTCTAACGCTTCCCGGGCATCTCTCGTGTCCATGGAGTCCCGCGACAGCGGCTACCGCAATCCATGGAATGATAGCGGCGTTAACCTCCCTGAAGAAGACGGCCACAACGGCTGGCCTCTTCGCTTTGAGAACAAGTCCGAACACAAACTCCCTTTTGGCGTTGTACCTATTTCGGCATCACCAGGCGACATGACTCCCCGTCACGACCCCCGCGCATCCTTCGATAGCGGACGCCCTTCTACTTCTCATTCTACAAACGGATACCCGGCCCCAATTGGGCCACCACGTTAGAGTTTCATTACTGAATACCCCAAGGCCGACACCGAGAGGTGGCCCATTGCTATTTACGTTTATTTTACCCCAAGATTTTCGCGCGATTGAAATGGCTTTGTTATTCTGTTCGGGATACCACGACTGGCTATGATATGAGTCGAAATTCTGTCTGATTTGCAAAACAAAAATACCCCCTGAAGCGAATGAGTAATATCATGGCAAAGGCGCTCTCTCCTTTAGCTGCGAAACGATACCACAATACCAATTTGTTATGCAATCAAGGGCGTTGGCTTTCCGCACTCCATTCAAATACAATTTTTTTTTTTTACCTTTATGATCTATGCGAAAATTTTGGAGCTTCTACTTGTATGCTGCGTTGCGAACTAGATACCACAGATAGACGCGGGCTGGGGGCCAATGGAAGTGCATTTATGATTTTACTTGGAGCCCGGTGAATATATATCCTTCTTCTGCGCCAAACAGTCATATCCTAGGATCACCATCCTGCTTGCCTGCCAGATGCCCAAGCTAGCGCTAGTAGGCAACAACGATCTCTATCCCCCTTCTAATCTCCATCGCCATCCATCTAAGCAGTAACCAACACAATCACCCTCTCTTGAGCAAAAACCCACCCCAATTCCTTATCACGCCTTATCCCCTCTCAGTATAATCATCACTCCCACTTCTCCCCCCCGTACACCTCTCCTAACAGGTTCTTTTCGCACTTACCGACCCCTACGCCGCGCAGTCAGATGGCCTAAAATAAGGTAAGGTATTTTACCGTATCCGTATTTCGATTAGTTGTGCGATAGATAGAACTTTGCCTCTGTAGGAGTAGTTCTAGGTAGTGGGAATTACTAATTTATATCTCTTATGAATGTTCTGAGCTAGCGGGGGATGGATTTGGGATATCAGGGTGAGAGGATGGAGGGGTGGAATGGGGCGTGTGTGTAGATGGGATTGTGGATGATGGTGGAGTCGTGATTAGATGGTATGTGTTTATTGGGCATTGGGAGACTTGTAGCTAGGGTTTTGAGTTTTCGAAAAGGGAGTTTGAGATGTGATTTCGTGAAGAATCGGGTAATATGTATGAATTATGCTGTTTGCGTATGATGAATATGACATGATGAGGTAAGTCTGTCTTTCTTTGTGTTTGGTTTTCTGGATGAAGATAGGTGGAAGAGGTAGGGTAGCTAGGAGACGATGTTCAGATTATCATTAAAGCTCTCTTAATTTATTAAGTTGAGAGTATCTACATACGTGGTAAGGGATGGATCTTAGATCAATGGACACAATCTTGATGGATGATTTACAAATAGGCTCCAGTGCCTTCTTGCATAATATCCAAAGGAAAAGTGTCAGATCCTGCAAGACCCTCCAACGCATTCTTTGCATCTACATCGTGGTAAGGAATGAATCTTAGATCTATGGATATGATCTTGATGAATATTTCACAAACAAGCTCCAGTGCCTTCTTACATAATATCTTGCACAATACAAAGGAGATATTTCAGATGCCGCAAGACCCTGCAACGCATCCTTTGCATGTACACCGACTGCGTTAGCTTCAATCAGAATCAGACAGGATGTCCATATCGCTGTTCTCATCCTCTGGCTCCTCCTCCCCTTCCTCAACATGTTCACCCTCAACTGCGTGATTATATCCCCATCTTTCGTCGTTCTCACGCTCCAGCTCCCTTCTTAGGTCTTCATCCATATCATGCATTCGCTCAGTCTGATACTCATATTCACCGTGGAGATGCGCCATGTCATGATTCAAGAGTTGACTCGTACCCCTCACTTCATCGATACGGTGATCGTGCCCCTCATCGCCGTCATCGCCCCACTCTGCAGCGGCTTCTTCTCGCCCCCGCAATTCTCTGGAGTTGATATTATCAGCCCCTGGGACTTGTGCTTTTTGCTTTATGTATCTAGTTTATGTCGTGGTAGAAGCTAGCTAGTCAAAAGGGGGTGTGCGAGGGGGTTTCTAGGTAGATTAGAATGGATACGTACTCATCGTTAGCGATCTTCATATTCTCAAGATGACCGTGCTTCCGCTCGTCGCTCCAGCCGTTACTACGGTCCACCCATTCTTTATGGAGACTTTCATATCGCTCTTGGTGCTCTTTGTAGTTGTTCTCGTAGCCGTCCTCGTCGTCGTCTTCGTAATAGTCTTCGTTGTGTGACATGTCTGACACTACAACAAGAAGAGCACAGTCGAGATGAATCTGTGTTGGAGGCAAGATTTGAGGGTGCAAGAGATGGCCACAACGTTATCGAAGAGCGCAATATCGTCAGAAGAGAAGGCGGTATTAAATATTAGAAGCATCAGGGTGAGGCTTAGGCATTGCCTAGCAAGAACAGGCGAAGCAACGCCCAACGATAACGAGACTTTGCTGTGATTGGCTCCGATTGGCATGGTCATGCCGCTATGATGCTCTCCCGAACATATCCAGTCTACCCTACAAATTTCTGCAGAACAGCGCGGGATATGATAAGCCTAAAGGGCCAATTGTGTAAGGATGTAATTTTATCAATCGCACAGCTCCGCGAGACTATTGTTTGCGGATTAGTATTTAATCGTATTAGTGTTCGATTCCTAATGGCGCCGGTACAATGGTGTAGCGGTTATGTATCTTTTCTACTATCCCATGGCACTTACCCTTAATCTTGTACTTACCCAGACGAAGCAGAAGAGACGTGACGGAGATTGACAGCACTGGACTCCTTCAGCAAAGAAGGCCGAATATTCAGCCAAAGTTTTATGCAGTCCTCAGTAACGGCTGCTCTTGTGCCTTGTCCTTGATATATGTTAACGAGAGTGCTGCAGCACATCGTATGCATAGTCTTGGAATGTTTTGCTGCACCGTTGGGCTCTTCTAACCAACGATTCATTCCATGCATGAAATGTCTCTTCATGATGCCATGCTGTCGGACGGCCGAGCAAAGCAATTGCATCGAATATGTTGATTGACGAATGTACAAGTCTCGACACAGCTACGTAAACTGTGAATTCTCTCCTATAGAGCTGCTGCTACTGCAGAACATAAGTCGACGGAATATCCAATTGAGCTTCCAGCAAGTATTTCAGGAGTGGAGAGTTGTGTAATTAGTAATTGACCATGTTCACAGCAGTGTTGTGTGAGAAGTCAACTTTATGCGGGCTATTGTTTATCTAGTCTAGTGTCTTGGCGCTACCTTCTTCCTCCTCAAAGCAACCATTATCAGATATTCGTCGCATCGAATTTACTACCTAATTTTCATATAGTAAGATATCACACCCTTCTCAGCTTTATGTGCTAGGTATGCTGCGTATTTCCGTGTACGGGTGTTGCGGCATTCTTACCGCCTACCTCTGTGTGCCTTTGAGTTGAGTCATAGTCATTCGACTCACAGCACCGTTTGGAAGAGGGTGAAGTCCAATTACAGTGGTGCCAATTTTCGTAGATATAATATTTACTGTGCCATAGTACAAAATCTCTATTGCTTAAAAGCTCAATATGGACGGCCCAGCTCATGGTAAGGACCTGGATGACTGTCTGGATATTCTCGGACAACAGCCTGGACTCAACAGGCTATATACTCAGATATGCTTGTGCTTTTCAATGTCGAATGCTTTCTCACATTCAGTGATCACCGATACTTTGACCACCGGCCTGGAACGACTGCTCGCGAGCTTTCCATGGCTCGCTGGCCAGGTCGTTAATGAAGGTTTAGGCGAGGGAAATTCAGGCATCTTCAAGATCAAACCATGGGAGAAAAGTCCGCGTCTGGTCGTCAAGGATCGTAGACATGACCCATCAATACCAACAATGGACGCCCTCAGACAAGCCAACTTCCCCTTCAGCATGCTAGATGAAAGCATCATTGCACCGCGCAAAACCCTCCCAGGAAGCCCCGACGAACCTCTATCAGACCCAGCACCAGTCTTCCTCCTCCAGGCTACCTTCATTACCGGCGGCCTCCTGCTCACCTTCGTCGGCAACCACCAAACTATGGACATGACGGGCCAAGGTCAGGTCATCGATCTTTTTTCAAAAGCTTGCCATAATGAGCAATTTACAAGCGAGGAACTGTCCTGCGGCAACCTTGCCCGCCGCAACCTCATTCCCTTTCTCGACGACTCCTACGAACAAGGCTCCGAGCTCGCTCACCAAATTGCTAGACCTACTCCATCTCCTCCTACCCTCAGCGGCACCAATGACCAATTCGCACCACCTTCCCCTCCAGAATGCACCTGGGCCTACTTCAGCTTCAAACCCTCTTCGCTCACCATTCTAAAGGCACTCGCCACAAGAACCATCACCCTTCCCTCGCGCTACATTTCCACTGACGACGTCCTCAGCGCCTTTATTTGGCAATCAGTAATGCGCGCCCGCTGTCCCCGCTTAAGTCCCACGCTTGAAGTAACACTCGCCCGCGCTGTCGATATACGGCGCTATCTGGATATTTCGTCAACCTATCCAGGAGTAGTGAACAACATGAATTACCACACGTACACGCTTCAAGAGCTGCTTGAGGAGCCGCTGGGTGGTGTTACTTCACAACTCCGTTCGGCTATAGACCCCAGAATATCGAATTTAGGGTACAACACCCGCGCTCTCGCAACTTTGCTCAACCGCACACGAGACAAAAACAACATTGAAGTCACAGCGACGCTTGACTTATCGGTGGACATCATGGTAAGCTCGTGGGCGAAGTTAGACTGTTATAACCTCGACTTCGACCTTGGATTAGGTAAACCGGACTCTGTGCGGAGACCGCAATTTCCGCCGGTCGAGAGTTTGATATATCTGATGCCAAAGAGACTAGATGGCGAGATCGCGGTTGGGATTTGTTTGAGGATTGAAGATATGGAGAGGTTGAGGGCAGACGAGGAATTCGCGGAGTATGGGAGGTATATCGGGTGATGTATTGCCGGCCATAGAGGTAGTTCTATAGATATTCCTGGCGAACCATTCCTCCGATCTCGCCAACGAGTGACTCCAAGTCTCCAGCATTTGAGATAACAGGCAGCGCCCGCATCCACACGGGTGATGCTAATGCTGCCATGTTCTCGTTCATTCTCGTTTAGCAATTGGTGAAGCACCGACTGGTTATATAGCTGCCGTTTGCGACTCGTGACTGCCGGTAAGTTACTGTAAAGCCGAGACTAGCCGATGCAAGGAACCGGAGACGTTTTGGTGTGAGGGGCAACTGCCACCCACTCGTACGTTATCTACGAGAACGTCAGCTCTCAAGAAGCAAACATGATCATCTTTTGTTATTCAAGCAGCTTTCAGGCTGTTCAACACTGGTCCATTACCTTTGTCCCCTGTGCAATTGCTCATGTGGAGAAAGAGGTTGTTGCTTTAACATCACTGAAGCCGCCCTAAGAATACCTGACATTCAACATGTATGCTTGTCTCTTGAATTTCCACTCTTATGATGTCTCCATGCTCTCCATGCTACACGTGCAGTAACAGCTAACGCTATGCAAGGTATACCGCCTCCGACGCCTTCTTCGAAGCGCTCTGGGAACTCGGCATAACCCACTGCTTCGTCAACCTCGGCTCCGACCACCCTTCCATAATCGAAGCAATAGTGAAAGGGCAGAATGAAAAGGAAGGCCAGTTTCCTCGCATTATAACATGCCCCAATGAAATGGTGGCTTTGTCCATGGCGGATGCATACGCGCGCCTGACCAACAAGCCCCAATGCGTGATAATCCACGTGGATGTGGGGACGCAAGGCTTGGGGGCAGCCGTCCACAATGCGTCTTGTGGTAGGACACCGGTACTCATATTTGCTGGTCTGAGCCCATACACATGTGATGGCGAGCTGAGAGGTTCCCGGACGGAATACATTCACTGGATCCAAGATGTACCGGATCAGAAGCAGATAGTTGCGCAGTATTGTCGGTATACGGGGGAGATTAAGAGAGGGGTAAATGTTAAGCAGATGGTAGGGCGGGCGTTGCAGTTTGCGATGTCTGCGCCTCAGGGACCGGTGTATCTTGTTGGTTCGAGAGAGGCAATGGAGGAGGAGATACCTGAATACTCTTTGAAGGTGGAGCATTGGGGACCGGTGGGACCTGCTGCGCTGCCAGAGAGTGCGGTTAAGATGATTGCGGAGGCCTTGGTAGATGCGAAAGAGCCATTGCTGATTACGGGTTACTCAGGCCGGAATCATAATGCGCCAGAGGAGCTTGTGAAGTTGGCTGATACGGTAAAAGGAATGAGGTTTCTCGATACAGGAGGCTCGGACATGTGTTTTCCATCTGATCACAGGGCCAGCATTGGATTAAGATATGGTGTTGAGGACAGCATCACAACCGCGGACATGATACTAGTAGTTGACTGCGACGTGCCCTGGATACCAACGTTATGCAAACCAAAGGAGACAACGAGGATAATTCATCTAGATTCGGACCCCTTAAAGCAACAAATGCCAGTTTTTTACTATCCAGCAGAGGCACGGTACAAAGTCGACTGTTTCACCGCCATTCGACAGATTCATAGGTACATCAATGCAAACCATCACCACTTCAAGCAAAAACTTTCGACCTATTCCGATCGTTGGTCCAAGCTCCATGAGCTCCACAGCAAGCGCCTCAACACCATCCGCGAGCTCGCAGTACCAGGCAAAGATGGTAACTATAACGCCTCCTACCTCTCCGCCGCCATTCGCAAGGCCGTACCTGAAGACACAATTTTCGCCATCGAAGCAGTCACAAGCACAGGCTTCGTAGCCGATCAAATCCTGCCCCGCATCCCCGGCGCTTGGCTCAACTGCGGAGGCGGAGGTCTGGGCTGGTCCGGAGGAGGAGCTCTGGGTATCAAACTCGCAGCGGGCGAGAAGAGATTCGTATGCCAAATCGTCGGGGATGGGACATTCCTGTTCTCCGTCCCTGGCGCCGTCTACTGGATCAGCCAGCGCTACAAGCTTCCCGTCCTTACAATCGTCCTAAACAATCAAGGTAACCCTCTCTTCTCTCACACTATATCTCGCTTTAACCCCATCTCTAAACAGGTTGGAATGCACCTAAACGCTCCCTCCTCCTCGTTCACCCCTCTGGCGCCGGCTCCAAAGCCACAAACGAAGACCTAAACATCTCCTTCGCCCCCTCTCCGGACTACGCCGGCATAGCGAAAGCAGCAGCGGGTGGGAATCTGTGGGCGGGGCAAGCTAGTACGGCAAAGGAATTGGATGAGTTGCTGCCGAAGGCGATTGAGAGCGTGAAGAACGGGGTGGGGGCGGTGCTGGATGCGCATTTGGAGGGGCCCCAGGGTAAGTTTGGAGGAGGGAAGAGTGTCACTTTGGGGTAGATTTGGGTGCTGAGAGAGAAGATTGGGAGTGGAATGGAAAGGGAAGGGGGAAAGAAAGGTAGCATTTGTGGAACTGTGATGGGGGAATGTGCATAAAGTGACTGATGATAAACAAGCGTGAAAAATGGAGAAAATCCTTCTTGCAGAGCAAAGTACCAATTAAGTTGCTCTGGCACTGCTGGAAATAGGAGTAGATAAGGAGGAGAAGCTCATTCATCTCAATCATTCGTCCATTCATAGCTAATCTAGGACCCTTTCTACTGCCCCTTCTACAAGGGAAATTGCTATTCACCGCACTCACCCATGAACTCGTCATCCAATTTCTATCTCAAGTTATACCACCTATTTGGCCTTCGTAGGCTTAGTAGACTAAGGGCTAACTCTGGCACTCAAGAGCGTTCAGGATCCAAGGGTTCGACATTCCAGACTGTATTACATCCGTTAGTAGCAATTCAGTCAAGGAAAAATAGACAGAAGAAAGACAAGGGAAGAAAACAAGCAAGAAAAAAAACATTGATATCAACTCACTCATATCCGCATACTCCTGAATACACCTATCACTACTAAAAAACCCCATCCTAGCCACACTCGTAATACACTTTTCCAACCAACTCGTCTGATCCTTATACGCCTCATCAACCAACTCATGAGTCTTGATATAACTATTGAAATCATCGCTCACGAGGTAATAGTCGCCGTGGTCGGTAATCGAGTTGCAAAGAGCGGAAAACCGGCTGGCGTCGCCGAAGGTGTTGGATTTGATGGCGTCGAAAACGCGCGCGAGGTCCGGGTCGAGAGTGAAGGAGCCGTAGGTGTGGGCGTGGCGGAGGTCTTCGACGTCTTCGGCGAGGTTGCCGAAGAGGAAGATGTTGTCGGAGGAGATTTCGCGGGTTATTTCGATCTGGGGTGGAGGTGTTAGTGGGGGGTTTTGGGTGGGGGAAGAAGATAGATGGCTTACGTTTGCACCGTCGCAGGTTCCGATGATGAGACCGCCGTTGAGGACAAATTTCATGTTGCTTGTTCCGCTGGCTTCGGTGCCTGCGGTGGAGATGTGCTCGCTGATGTCGGAGGCTGGGACGATGATTTCTGCTTTGCTGACATTGTAGTCTTCAACATAGACGACCTTGAGAAGATCACCAACGTCTTTGTCGTGGTTGACGACTTCGCCAACACTGCAGACAAGGTGGATGATAGTCTTTGCCATCCAGTAGCCTGGGGCAGCTTTGCCTCCGAAAATGGACACGCGTGGTTGGAGCTTCTTACGCTCTTCAGGGCTCATGGCCTTGATCGAGAGATAGCGGTGGATGACGCCAAGTATGTTGAGTTGCTGACGTTTGTACTCATGTATACGCTTGACTTGAATGTCAAAGAGCGCTTTCGGGTTGACGGTGACGCCTGTGGTGTCCATGATGTGCTGAGCCAAGCGGACCTTGTTATCATACTTGATCGCTTGCCATTCTCGCTTGAATTTTTCGTCATCAAGGAAGCTCTCTAGCTTGTTCAGTTTCGTGAGATCTGTAAGGAAGTCGTATCCTCCGAGCTTGGAGGCAATCAATTCGCTGAGCTTGGGATTTGCTTGGTGAAGCCATCTTCGAGGAGTGATACCATTGGTCACATTAGTGAACTTGTCGGGTCCGTACACGGTGACAAAGTCTTTGAAGATGGTAGTTTTGATTAGGTCCGAATGAAGCTCAGCCACACCATTGACTTTGTGACTACCAATTGTAGCCAAGTAAGCCATTCTCACCATTTTGGGGTTCGATTCTTCAATTATAGAAACACGGGAAAGCATATCGCGGTCCTTGGGGAACGTCTTCTCTACATATTGGAGGAATTGCATGTTGACCTCGTAGATAATTTGCAAATGCCGTGGGAGTAAGTTCTGCATCAACGGGACGGACCATTTCTCCAAAGCCTCGGGCATGACGGTGTGATTCGCATAGCTGAAGGTGCTCTGAACGATGCTCCAAGCTTCACTCCACTCGAGTCCTTCAATATCGACCAAGATACGCTGCAGCTCGACTATGGCAAGGGTCGGATGTGTGTCATTGAGCTGAATAGCAACCTTTTCTGGGAACTGAGAGAAAGGTTTCTTCGATTTCTTAAACCGGCGTACGATGTCGTACAGCGAGGCAGCACACCAAAAATATTGTTGTTTCAGACGGAGCTCTTTGCCACGGTCCAGATTGTCGTTGGGATACAGTACTGCAGAGATCGTCTCTGCGCGTTGTTGATCACCAACGGAGGCCTCGTACTCACCAGAATTGAACTTCTGGAAATCAAACTCCCCTTTCGAAGCTTTAGAGGACCAAAGACGGAGGTTGTTTGTGGTAGAGGTGCCATAACCTGGAATTGGAACGTCATAAGCCACTGCATCAACGATCTCTCCACCTTCCCAGATCGCAACAGTCTTGCCATCCTCATTTCTGCAAATTTGTTAAAATCGTAGCCGCAAATCCAAAAAGAAAGCTTACATTTCCTTACGAACATAACCGTAGAACTGGATAGCAACGGTAATATCATGTCTAGGGAACTCCCAGGGGTTGAAGTCCAGCCAGTAATCAGGAATCTCGACCTGATATCCATCCACGATTTCTTGCTTGAAGATACCGTATCTATAGCGAAGTCCATATCCCCATGCAGGATAGTTCAAAGTAGCCATACTGTCAAGGAAGCACGCCGCAAGTCGGCCAAGACCACCGTTTCCGAGAGCAGCGTCGTGCTCCTGTGAGATAACATCCTCAATTCGGAAGCCCAATTCCTTGAGACCATCTACAATATGTCATCAGTGGTGGCTCCTGATAGATACAAGGCAAAGCGAAGTACCTCTAGCTACGTCTTTCAACCCAACGTTTAGCATGGCATTGTCAAGAGCCCGCCCCATCAGGAACTCCAGGGAGAGATCTGGAGACGTATCAACCCTGGATCTAGCATTCCTGGAGTCGTGACATACAGTATACGCGCTTTTGGTCAGCGAACGTCTGTCGCTGCTGAGTCTTGTTCCACTCGATCACAAGTCGATCGCGGAACGCCAGAGCGGCGCCGGAGTAGGCACCTCTAAAGTACTGTGTCAGAGCGCCATTCGCTTGTACATGGGAGGCGAAACACTCTGGCCTTACAGCTCATCGCAATTGAAGAGGGATCGTGCAAGAGTAGTCTCAATGTGTTTCACAGTTTCGTCCTGCAATGGCGTCAATTCGTGTCCCACTCGTCACCATTCAGAGGCGATCTAGCTCACCTCGAATTGCTCCTTTGTTGTGAAGCCGTGAATGGACTTGGAAGCATTCTTAACAAATCTCTTGGGGCATTCGATTGGTATAGCATACATGTTTCTTCCACCTGCACAGAGCTCTAGTCAACACTTGTTGTTTGCAGAAGGGTCCGAAAACTCACGCTTCCCGTTGTCCCTCTGGTATACTCGCCTCGAAACTCTTGATATCTTGAGCTCCAAACCCGGTCACAGTGCGCTTGTGCTTCGGACGGGTCATGCCCTCGGGGGCAACTGGGCCTTTGAGGTCAGAGACCGGGGCGCTCGAGGACAAGGTCCTCTGGCGAGTCTTGGTCGCCATTGTTGCTGGTGAGGAAAGGCGGAGTGATCAGCTAGGGGTTAAGAAGGTAGGGGAAAGCAAGAGCGTATGGAGGAGGACAAAGAAGACGGATAGAGCTGGAAGGTGACAAAGTGTTGAGACCCGCCAATGGTTAGTGGTTAGCCTATTTGCGGAACGATAAATATCTGCATTTTCCCAGGGTCTAAAAGCCTCCAGCCAATGGATAAGCGCGGGGCTTCGCGTGGGGAGGTGGGGTGCAACGGGCGGTGTTTAGGGTGTGCTTAGGGTGCTTAGAGCCCGTCGGCTTTACAAGGAATGTATCTTAGGTTGCCTATAATATTTGAATCATCTTTCGCGAGATTCTCCTTTTGCACCTTCTCGATGCATTGCGCAATACTGAAATAAGAAAACCAAGTCCGGATGCCTAATCTATTTACTTCGAGCTCTACATTGTCAATGATTGTTGAGCTATCCTCTTATGAACGAGGATCGAGTGCTGCAGCTGGATCCCCTCGCGGCAGACAAAAACGTGGGACAACAAAATGTCGAACACTCCCATCTTGAAATTTCACGCATTTGGTAAGATCACATCAACATATATTTTTCGAATTACAGATGATGGCTTTCTACAATGGGATCCTTATAAACTCAACGAACTTGTACTTTCTATCGTTCGCTTTAGATGTCGGATTTGGGGGTGGGGGTGTCCGGATAATGTTGTCCCCGACAAGGAGGGCTACCTTACTTGGAACCTGCATTGCCGATCAGTCTGTGTCCTCGCTTTCTCATTGATCAGCTCCAGCCTTACGTTCGGTTGCGTGCATTTGTGACTAGGTAGCCATGATTAGGGCATTACTCTGTTCCATCGTCCGTTAGGGCTTGTGATGCTACACACACCTCTAGCCGACCTCAATTCCATTTCCCCTGTCAGATGTCCAATGCTGAAGTATTGCCTGTGCAGACAGCCTCTGCAAAACAATCCATATGGCGAGGTACAGACTTGGATACTTTTCGAACACACGTCGTTGACCTTCAAGATGCATCGAACAAAGTCCCTTCTGACCCAGAGGACAATTCTGCCCGCTTATGGTTGGCTCAGAGAAGAAATGCAGTCAATCCGGTCCATTCATTGCCATTCGAGGTTGAGCAACGAGTTGCAGACGATTTGGCCTTCATTGCTGCGGCTGAAGAAGGCGTCAAGTCAATCTCTGCAGTTGCTCTAGAACAGCATGTGGGAGCGGCCGGCCTTACCATCCGGCTAGCCGCCAATGAGACTATCCCCGAGCACGTTCCTAGCACTTTCAGACGGTTGTTTGACCTGATGAGTCAATGCGCTACCGATAGAAGTCCGTACCCTTCGATCGGCACAATGTGGATACTGATCATACCCTCTTCAACCAGAATTTTCAAGAGAGGTTTGCGCAGAGAACTTGTTTGACCAGGTCATCATATTGAGCCAAAATCGCATCCACGGTCGGCTCCAGTCTGCATTTTGGCAACGTCCAGCCTACCGCAACCGCGAAGACCGCGAACCTCTCTATTTAAATCTTCGGAGAGTCTCACTTCACATTGAGAAACTACCATCTCGGAATCGTAAAAAGTCCCGCACGCTTCTGCAAAAGCTGAATGATCTCTGCGAGCTCTTCCAACGCCTTGATACCGAGCCTGGAGCTTCAAGTAGTCTACTAGCCATACTTAAAAATATTGTAAAACAGTGCTATGCTGTGTCTACATCTGATGGTACATGTACCTTTGACGAGACTGTGACCAGTTACGGCTACGAACCTAAAGCCGTCTGGAAGGACAAATGCATTGAACAAGTTTACAAATTAGGCCGCTATTGGGGATTATGCGTGTACTTGGCGACAGCCTCGAGGAAGTACTGGAACATCTTCCAAAGCATGGACCTAGCGACCATCCCCCCGTACATGTCGATTATCTCGCCTATCTCTTTCAAGAGACGCCGTGCTGAATGCTACGTTCACGCTGAGATCCAGCTACTCATCTACTACGACTCCAATCCAGGTGTCTCCATCCCTAAGCCTCGAGTCCTGGGTGTGAGCAAAGCCGCATGCTACCTGTGCAACCTTTTCACCAAGAAACATGCAGAATTCTTCCTCAGTCAGACACATGGGCAGCTTTACGATCAGTGGAACGTTCCCGACCTGGCCGATTTCGACACCGCCCAGAGGTTGAAATATCGCAGCATCCTGAAATCAATGAACACAGAGCTACAAATTACTATAAAAAGGGAACTTGCCAGACCCCGCAACCAAAAGCGTCGAGACCCACTGGGCAGTCGATTAAATTTGACGACGGTGTTCCCAATTTCTCCGGTGGCCTCTGATGCTGGCACAGTGCAGTCTGAAGTTGACAAAGCTCCCCAGCACTCATCTCCATCACGCCTAACGCCGCCAGCAGGAGACCGGTCTATAGCGCTCGCATCTCCCACAATTTCACCTCAAAACCAGAGCCAAGCTGGAGCACCATCGCAGTCATATAACCACCATTATAATCTTAGTTCCAACTCCCAAATACCGCCAGCGCCATTTCCACCACAATATCACCCTACACCGGCGACAAATCAGGGACTGAGCACCGTTCCAGATATTCCAGAGGCTTCAAATCATCGAGGCGAAGCTCCGGAACTGGTAACCACGAGATCCACGCTGGATGTGCCCGTCTCATTATTGCATCAGCCGCAAGCTCCCATTACCCCACCCCCAATCTTACCAAAGCCTTCTTCTCCCTCCAGCCTTCAGGGTCTGGGCACCCAGCACGCCGTTTACCCTTCCCCAGTCTCCACCATTTCATCTTGGGAACTCCCCACCAGCCAACACCTGACACCAACCAACCCGCTCCATCTCTTAATAGGCAACTTGTCTCTCACAATTGAGATCGAAGAACCCGCACGTGGTACCGTAGCGATAACACGAATGAACATGGACGGGATCAGTAATAGGGATGAGGGTGCCATAGTGGACGTAGGAGGAATGGAGCAGGGAGAGGAGAGGAAATTGGACTGTCCAGGGAAAGGGGGGGAGTTGAATTTGGGTTTAAGGTATGGAGGGATGGGTGTGGAGGTTTTGCTGGGATGGAATTAATCTCAGTGGAGGGTTGCGACTCTGTTCACGCCTTATACTTTCAGTTTTGGATAAGAAATGTTGTTGCTAGTGCAGATACCAGCTTGACCTGCTCAGGCTCTAGTATCATCGCCGTGAAACGAAGACATAAATACTCTAGCCAGTGCGAGGGCCCAAATTTGGGGATTTGATTGCTGTATCTTCGGCTCTGAAACTTTGCCAATCCTGAACACCTTGAAACAAAGCTTTGCAGGATCGCTTGACGTCGTCGCAACGACCCTTGCAGTAATAGCACCACTGATAATACAATTTAGACTCATCGACTCGGATCGTAAAGTTCCCCGAATGCTCTTTAATCATTTCCCGTTCCATCAATGAGTTGCCCACGAAACGTACTACATCTCCGTGGCGAATCAGCCCTGTGCTGACTCAAGCTTTTGTTTCGTTCGCCCTAATTGACCCTATACCCAATAGGAGTGTTCCGAGTCTCTATACAGAAGGGTTGTGTCTAAACCGGGTCCGATTCAACCCCTGCCCCTTCCTCTTCCTCGCGCACCGCCCCTTCCTCCACCCCGCCCTCTGTCTCCTCTCCCACCATGATCGCCTCTCGGCACACCTCCACCTCTACCCCGGCTCGAAGGTTGGTTCTGTTGTTGATCCTTAACCAGATCAATAATCTCGTCCGGGACGCGCAGATATTTGATCTACGGAGATGTCAGTAAACGGAGCTATACTTAACAAGCAGGGTATTTTACATTGTTTCCTCTTACGTAGACTTCAGGTAACCTAAAGAATTTGTCTCCTTCCGGACTCGTCTGTACTACTTCTTTCAAGGTAAGGTTCATCCAGGTATCCCAGTTGCTTAGGTGGCCGTTGAGCGTCTCTCCATTCTTGAGCTCGACTAGCATGGGATGCCCTTGAGCGGCATTTAAGAGACCGAGTGGTAACTATATATTCACAGTCAGTTTAGATGCACTTGGCTCCTAGCATCGAGCTCCACTTACCATGGTGAATATCCGAGTGATACCTCTCAGCAACACCCAAGCTGCAGTATTGACGTCGAAGCTGTCGGGGTCGGAGGTTATTCCTGGCCGTTGATACGCGCTATCTACTAGCGCGCGGTGCCCGGCATGATGATGGCTCAGCCCCAGCTCCAGGCACCAACATCTTCCCCATTTCCCTTTTCCTTTTCCTTCTGTCATCATGTGAGCACGATATAATCTCGAGTCCAGTGGCGACTTTGAGTTGTAAGGGACGCATCAATGCGCGGCTTCATCAAGGCGGCAGCTTTGCTGCTTTCCCATAGCGTTGTTTCCCTTGTAATCCCCGACCATGCTGCCTTGAATCGGCCTATTACCAATGAGGGTGTGGATCACCGTAAGCTTCTTGGGAGTGAACGAAGTCAATTTGTTCCGAATGCTTACACAACAGTAGGCTCTGATGAAGCAATATTGTATTTCACGTCACCTATTGATACTCTCGAGCCAAATGAAGCCCCTCCAGTATTGCATCCTCCATTCGCTTGTCGTGATCCTTTGCTCATTGAAGCCAGATCCTGACGTTCCGGGTCGAACCTACTGAGAGGGCATGTGGAGAGAGCAATGTCTTACTCGGTGGCCAAAAGCTTGAGTCCCACTGGGATGGTACAGTTGCCCACGGTCACGACTACCTGGATGTACTGGGAGGAAGGGAAGCCGAATGGCACATTCGATGTCTCTACGACGTAATTCCAAGAGATGGAAGTAACTCCAACGGAGAAGACGTTGTGCATGTCCTCAGTCTCCGCTTCCGTGACGGGCCGAGGCATCCTGGCTTCACTGTTTCCTACAAACAGTTGAGCACGCCCTCGATCCTCCGCTTCACACCAGGATACAACTCTCGCGACTTCGCGAATTCTCCTTCACTATCCAATTCATGGCGCACACCATCTATAGATTCTGACCCTGATATACCAGCAAACGAGAAAGAGGATGGATCTACAGCCCTATTCGAGACTCTTCATCGCGGTCAGAAGAGTCTTGAAACCAAGATAGCAACTATCAAAAGCACGCTGAAAGCAGGCCTAAGGAATGTCGGGAAGATTATCTGTCCCAAACCAACAGGGGGGTTTCGTGGTCATGAAGTGAAAATGCCTCTAGGTGCGAGGCCTCACAGGATCGCCTCAGACAAGCTACTTGAGCCTGCACCCAATTCTCATGAAGAAGCAGCCTCCACGACTGAGCACGATGAACTTGACCCAACGAATACATTCACTCTACATTCTGCAGCGACCACCCGGTCACTCTCCCACGTGGAGGCTCTTGACCCTACCGCTACCTCCACATCGTCACCTTTTTTCCCTTCCCAATCAGAACAAAATATTCACCTTCTCAAACTTTTTGGCCTAGTTTTAATTCTCTCCTCTTGTCTCGTATGGACTTTCCTACGTTGTCGAGACCCCCGCCGTCGAGCCGAGTGTTTAGCTTGGAGGGAGGAGCGGCGCAACAGAAAATTATATCGACGCGCTGCTAGACTGCATAAGTGGAAAATGTGGTTCTGGAACCGGCAGCAAGAAATTATCACGATCTGGAATGACCGCGTGCGATATTGTCTCGCACCAAAAGACGCTATAATCCGGGATGAAAAGATGGCAAGAGACAACGAACAAGAAGCTAACCTTGAAGACGCTATGACAAATGACATTCGAGCTCTTAGACACGCTCACAGAATCGTGAGCGACATCACATTCGCCGAGGAAGGGAGATCCGGTCAAGTCTACGAATCAGAAGGCTCGGAGCGTAGGAGGAGTGTCTCCACCCTCCCCGGATATGAGAGCGAGGGCAGTCAGCCACCATGTTATGACGATGTTAGCGATGTCATTAGTAACGCTGCGGTGGACGCCTTCACCTACACAACTTTTGAGACAGAATTTCGGTCTGATAGCAGCGTCATCTCGACCAGTCCACGTATCAGTCGAGATGGGACAAACAGCGATTTCGATGAGAAGATCGAACCAATCTCTTTGGAAGCCGGCGGGCCTGCTGGTTTGGGTCTTTAATGTAAAGGGTAACGCTGATTCCCTGCTCAACAATTTTTCCGTTCCATTCATCTAGCGTATAGTCATGGGGGATGGGATGTAATAATACATGGGTACAGGAAAAGGTCGGAGGATTTTGTATCGGCGTTGATTCGGAATCTTAAATCTCATGCTCTCTACGAAGATACATCTCATCTGTAGACCTTGTTGATCAATGCTCAATCATACTTACGAAAATTAAGCCTGGTAAATTCCTGCATTTGACAGGATCCGTCTATATATTTACTTTATCCAAACAAGTGTAATGCTACGGCGGACGATGACTGATTATGGAACGAGATCAAACCGTCAGGGGCCGGCCTAGAGCGGATCAATAGGGGTGTAATATGACTGATAGAGTAAAGCTAAGGAAGAAAGCTATGGAGCGCGCAAAGGATCTGATATAAACATGCGGCAGCGGCAACTGCGGGTGCTAAGCCAAATAAGCTTAGCGCTATATCAAGTAAACAAACAAGCAAGCAGGCAGGCAAGCAGGCAAGCAATGGCCAGACCGTAACAGCCTAGAGATAGAAGGCTGCCGAGTAATACATCAGCTTTGAATTCTTTCAGGCAATCGATCTGTGGAAATCGAGGGAGAGGACTAGAATTTTAAAGGAAAACGTACCAAGTCCCTATCCGATCATGGCCTAGGCCTTCTTCCCATTGTAGTAGCTCATGCCAGCATCTGCGTCCTCGGAACGTCTGGCTTTGCCGTTGTAGTAGCTCATGCCAGCGTCAGCATCCTCTGAGCGTTTGGCTTTTCCGTTGTAGTAGCTCATGCCAGCGTCAGCATCCTCTGAGCGTTTGGCTTTTCCGTTGTAGTAGCTCATGCCAGCGTC
>NAPT01000217.1:0-41636 GCA_002927785.1 Cladonia uncialis | reverse complement strand
AACATCCCCCAAAACGTCCCCCCTCCCCCCACGTTGAGCTTAGCAATTTTAGTAACGCTTTCTACCTTAAAAGCAAGCAAGCAAATCTGGGGAAGCTCCAATTAGCCCTGAAAATCCCATCGCATGAAGATCGCATATCACTGACAATGAGCTCACATACGCATTTCATGATGTATGATGATGAGGTGGAGTTTCCATCTCGGTGCATTTCCCATTCATCGGTGAATATTTAAGAATTGTGTGGTATCATTACGCTGCGCTGCGCTAAGGGAAGGCTTCTCTTACAACGTACAAATAGTCAAGTATATGAAGTACAACGCCGAAAGCTGTAATTGAAAACGGCTATGCACACGTGACAATCCCCTGCAGTCCCTATCCCTCTATGTTCGGGTCCAAGATAAACAACCCCTCCCAAAGTCGTTATTATAAACAGTCAAATGACGGCGTCCGTGGGTATCACTATTCGTACTCGCCCTCAGCGTCCTCTTCTCCCTCATCGTCCTCTTCTTTCTTGGTCGTGCGCTTCTTCTTCTTTCCCGTGTCAATTAGCTTCCATCCTGATCCTCTTGGTTGCACATAGCCTGCGTCCTGGAGCCATTTCCTCAGTATAGGATCCTCAACCTCTTTCGCCCTGTCGACATCATTCTTCTCCAGATGCTTCCCTACATGCTCGATTCGGTCATCCCAACTCTCAAAGGCGGGTGGTCCCGGACAGAAGGGGCAAATAGTATTCACCGGCGGTTCCCGGAGCTTGAGATAGCATCGCTTCTGGGCTTCCTCAATGCTGGCCTCGAAACTATTTTTCTCCGCCCGAGAGGCAGATGGCGCTGGCGAATGCATACGCTTCATATGTTGAGTGAAGAGATCCTTGCGATCGAAGTCATGATGTTGAGAGGCTGCATTGTCCAATGGCCCAGCTATGGAGGCCGTCTGGGATGATGAGATTCGCCTACCATTCTGCTGAAGATCATCAGGTGCACATGCAGGGGCAGCACAAGCGCCAATATCGCATCGCCAAGTCTCAAGGTGCATATGCTGCACATTAATATGCCGTTTCCATTCGTTCTTACTGCCGACCGTAGAGTCACAGCCGTAGTTGTGGAAAGTACAGATGAAAGGGCGGGTGTGGGATGCCAAGATGTGCTTCTTCAGCGTGGAATCCGAGGGGAAGCGCTGTGAGCAATGGGGACATGACAACATGTTGGCTCCATTCCTATTGCTTTGATGATGGATGATAGGAGGCTTCTGAGCCTTTTTGGCGATTCTAGTTGGCCGAGGGGCCTGACTGGTTGCAAACTTGGTGCGGTGGGAGCGCTTGGCAGTACCATTTGTAGGGCTTTTGGTCGCGGTAGATCTCCGTGACAAGCGACGTACATGACCTTGCTTTTCGACCCTTGGGCTCCAATCCTCGTCGTCGTCGTACGCAGCATCCTCTTCCATGTCGTCCTCGTCCTTGATCGAAGCAGCGGTGGACTCTTCTTTCAGAGATTGAATGGACGAGCCTATTCCCTCGTCCTTATGGCAATAGGGTTCGGAGTTCTCATGCTGGGCATACACGGCGACACCCTCGGGGTAATATGACTGGCCAACCCCCATACCTTGCAAGTCTGTCTTCGGAGAGGAGACTTCTAGATAGTCATCATGGCGATGCTGAAGTGCTTGAGGCGAGATCACAGCCGTTGGTGTCGAAGGGTGATAAGACCCGTGCGGATTGTATTGTGATAGCCCACCGAATGGTATGCTTACTCGATCCCAAGGAGAGTGGTGTTGAGTATAGGTCCCACCAACTTCGGAACGACTATCAGTGGTATGCGGGCTCCATGAGCCAACTCCGGAGCAGGAAGTCTCGTGATCAAAGTTGGGCCAGCCCCCACAAGCGGAAGCTTTGCTGGGTATCTTGAGTTCATACAGGGGACCATTCCGAGGATGCCAATCTTGGGAATCCATTTGCCAGGCGTTGGGCGCATCGAGGTAGCTGCCTGAGTCGGAAGACTCGACACAGCTTCCCATTCCTGGGTTTCGGTAGAATGACTGTTCGCCCGACTCGGTTAGACCAAATCTTGTCATGGCTTCATCCAGACTATCCTGGGAATCTGATGGAGACCAATCATGTTCAGAGTATTCGCCAAAAACAAGTGGCTCGTAGGGTGGTTCGAAGGGTTCAGGAAAAGGACAGACAGCTCCCATTATAATGAGATTCAACAAAGAGGTCTTGGGCAGGGTTGGGATGGAAAAAGAATGACTCAAAGACGCTTTAAGTTTTTGAAGTCTTCAAGCTAGACGATAGAAATTCGCAGACCGGCTGTTCTCGAGGTAGTCTCCTGGCAATAGTGGCAGAGGACTGGCAGTGCGAACGTGAGTCAGGGTTGACGGCGACAACTTGATCTTGGTGGCCAAGGAGGCGACTGCTTTATCAATGTCCGTGCTAGACGTCAATTGTCCACAATTCGGGTTATGAGCATTGTATGGCTATGGTCGATATTGATGAGGCGAAGCAACTTATTGGCTTTACGTTAGGCATATAAAAGTGTGTGGGTGCAAAAGACCCGTAAAGGAGGCAGTGAGCGAGAAATACCATTTTATACCAAGCGTTTAGAAACTCTGCCTCCACAGGATGCGGAGTGTGGGATGGCCATGCGCGTAAGAGCCGCACAGGGGCATAAGGTAGGGTCGTAAGAAAGACTCTCCGGGACGACATTCCCGTGGAGAATTCGAGCAATTAGGAGCTGATCCTTGCATAAATGGCTTCTTTTTGTGCGCTATTAATGAAGAGAAGCACTATTAAAAGGCGAAGCAGGCGTACACTGCATGAGTAGTGTGATCGTGCGTCCTTTCAATGGACTCGGGCGGAGGAAATCACAACAGCAGATCCTCAGAATTATTACTTGAGGTAGCTAGGCTGGAAGCCAGCCCTAGTGTGGAATTGGATGACTGCAGGAACATGGCAGCTCCATGGCCGTCTTCAAGCATTTGGAATGGGCCCACATCCTTGATGATCGTGTCCAGGCGCTTGGGTTGGCTACGGTGACTGCGGGTGGGGCAGATTGGTCTAGAGATTCCTTGGGGACTGCTGCCTTCTTCCTCAGCCCCAAGCTGATTGCAACGTTGCATCTGCAGCGGTTTGCGCCTTCTTTGTTTCGGCACTGTGTAACGAGCCTGTGACACCGCAGGCATCGAGTGCATGAGCCGAGTAGTTGTTCAGCTCGTCACTTGATTGAATATCTTTCCAGGTGCTAGCCAATTGCTACACGCCTTACTGGGCATCAAGCATGGCTAAAGTTAGGGTATGTGCCGGAAGATGGGGACTTGCGGAGGACTTGAGCAAGCCATGTATCTCCATTTGAGCGTCTAGAAAGGATACTTGAGGCTCTGCCAGCTGCGCGATACCTCATGTGGTTTAGTTGGACCATGCATCGTTCAGCTGAAAACGCCCGATTTTGCCTACACCTACCTAGCACCCCCAAACAATTAGCGCAGTCGGGGAGGAATTGTTGGTCACCTTCGCAAGCCTCTCGCTTGATCATTTGCTCCACCAATAAATGATATGATGCTAATCAGCTTCAGGTTATGAGGTGCATTGATGGTAAATGACTCCGTATTGTCTCTCACCGAGGTAGTAGTTTGACGTGCTCCAATCATCACCAGCCAGATCCAATGGATTGCAAGTACTAAGCGCTGGCATGAGAAAAGCAACGGGAGAAACGTAAGAATACCCCTCTTTGAGGCTCTGCCCGCCCGTTCCTCTTCTTGTTCTGGATCATTTGGCGTTTCGTGGAGTTCACTTCGAGACAGGGGGTGTCAATGCTACTCCAGTCCTGTCGCCATCTCCGTGTAGATACATGGGGGTTTTGGAGAGTGGGATGGAAGTCTCTGCAGGATCGTACGTTTAGCGAGGGCCGGTTGGTTCACGCCATATCGAAGCCGCGCAGATCGTGTAGATAGGGTCATCGCATCAGTCATAGAACGCCACTGAAGATATGACATGGCAGGAAACGATGTAGCAGGTGAGCGATGATGGAAAATGGTCGATGGTTGACAGTTTTCGGAGCAGGTTACAAGGCAGATTTCGAGTGTCCGCTGTCAATGGGGGCGCTATGGACTCCTGGTGCAACCCCCAATTGGTGCCAAGCTCAAGCCATTGTCGTGGCTGAGTCTGGCCCACTGCCACAAGCTAAGGACCTGAAGAGTCCCTTACGCACGGCCTACAGCGTGCTGAAGGACAATACGACCTCTACTTGACTGTTTCGAGTTCCATCATGCAACAATGTCACTTGATCAATGGCACAACCCCCACTATCGATTTATACCATCGACCTATGAGAAGGAGTCGCGAGGTGAATAAACGCTAGTGCTCCGCGATAAAATTGGCCTGACGGGCTGTGGACGGTGGCTTCTACATATGGTTCTTCTCCATTGTGTGTATGCGCTTCCCCAATACTACATTACTGATCATAGAATTGGGTGCCTGCGGAATCTCTCGGTGTTTCTCTGGCTCTTTAGGGAAGCAGATCTTTGGATTATTTCTGCATGGACTTAATTGCGGTCTCTGGGCTGAATTGCAGGTATACCAGCTATAGGGAGTAGTAGTAGAAGATGCGCAGGCAGCAATCAGCTGTATGTGCATCCCCTCGATGGCGGACCCTGGGTTGATTCTCTGGCATACAAGCCAGAATCTTTGTTCTCTCTAGCATCACTAGTAATGAGGCCTCGTAGACACTCCGTGAAATATCTTCTTACGCCTGTGAAAGGCATGATGACTTGGCATATACACGATCATATGAGTCCATCCGAACAGAAACGAGCAGATACTGCACTTATATATATTACGAATAACCTAAATCGACTACGGGGGATTCCAGAACGTTGAGCTTGCGATACGATGCTTAAGAGCTAGCATGCCAATTAGCACTTCTCCGTGACATAGAAGATTATGCAAAGCACGCTTAGAAGCAGAGTCGTACTTGAATCTATCCAGAACATTTTGGTGACAACGCTGACACTTCCCAATCTCCATAGCAGAGCTTCATCATTAGTGTTCCTCCTCCTGCGCAGAGTACCACCACCGCCGCCTTTTCTCACTCAGTTCTGCATCTGACACATCGTGTATGAAAGCAATTTTCTGCACAACAGGCGAGATCTGTCTGGAAGCTAAGCTGAGTACCGTAGCTGCATTTGCACTGTTGCTACGTCAGCAAGCGCTTTACTCCTGAACAAAGGCAGGATCGAAAGGAAGAAAAGAGACTACCTACACAATACCAGAAAGTTCGCAACGCCTTCTTATCGTGGGTTTGGGGGCGTGACTGCGCACTCGTTTGTGCCGTTGGAGGTCTTGTCTGGCTTTGGACATGCAGATGTGCGGGCTGTAGGAACGACTCCTCGGTGATCATCTCTACATCATCCTCAGGATCACTACCACTGGTTTCTCCATCAGGCACATCAGAAACAGGACCATCACATTCCTCCTCTTTCTCCGATTCCTCTGCAGGTGCCGAAAGGAGACCCTTGGGAAGTTCTCCATCCATTGGGAACCAATCTTCGACTCGTTGACCCTTGTCATAATGCCATGAGTCGATATGAGTAAATCGTTCATCAAAGACCTCGTGGTTTTTTTTCTCAACCCTGATAACGTTCTGACAAAATCCACACCAGAAACCATTGTGCCCATTCCTGCCAATACGCCGAAGTTTGCACTGCTCTTTGACGTATATCTCGTCGCTCATTTTGTGATCCGAGTATAGATGTGCCTGAAATTGTTCACGCCGATAGAAAACTTTACCGCATTGGTTCATTGTCTTGCTAACCACCCGGCGCTTGCTCACGTCCTTAGTCATCGATCCGGTGCCGCCAACCTTTGAGTTGCCAGTAGATGTGAGCTTGGGCTCGGCGCATTTCCAAGCTTCGACCTGCCAGTGCATGGTATTCTCGTGACGTTTCCAGTCGTCCTTGCTGCCAAATCGACGGGGACAAGCCGTATATGTACAGCCGTAAGGCCTTGTGTGTCGCTTTTGATGCTTCCTATCCCGATCAGCTTAGTGCTTGTTCAATGTAGAATTGGAGATGGGTCTGATTGAGTGAAAAGGAGAATTGTACTTGAGATCGCATTGAGTCTTTTTTGTTTTATTGCAGTTTTCCCAAGTGCACTTGAACCTTGCTTGTTCGGACGATTGGATATTCCTGCCTGGTGCATTATCGGGGCTGCGTTTTCGAGGCCTCTTAAGATCCGGTAAGCTCGGCCCACTGGTCTTGATAATACTTCTAATGACCATTTCAAATTTCTCTGGATTTCTGATGACCATCTCAAGTTTCTCTGGATTTCTGCGAAATTGTTCCATGACATTTGAAGCCACTTGCTCCTCGTCAGGTATATGGCTTATAGGCTTCGAGCTACTGTGATCGCTCATTGTTCGCTCACGGATGGACGGATTGGCAGGACCCTTGGGTGAGTATTCAGGATAATCGATCACTGGTGATCCTTTCGAGTTCGATGTGGAAGTACACTTTGGACGCCGGGAGCTTGGGGTGGCTAGCACTCTTTTCATTTGGTGAGGACGAGACTGTTGTTGGTCCATAACAAGAGGTTGGTCAGTTATGGCCGGATCTAAATTGAGGTTCTGGATAATATCTTGTCCAGGCATGGTATACATATACGGGGCCTCATGAGACCCATTTACCGAATAATGTGACACTTCACGATCTTGCTGATACAGATTCATCTGGGCATCATCACTCGGACACGCAGCTAAATCTCGTGAAGTGTCCAAATAAGAGGGGTTACTTTGATTGAGATAAGGAGACTCCTGCGATAATGGCTCCATGCAAGGGCCAAATGCCTTTCCAAATTTAGAATTTCCTAGTTCCCAGGACCTATGCCAACATCAACATCCCTCTGCTGGTTTGGACGTATTACTGACTTCTCCATAATTTCTTGGACATCTTCATCCGGGTGTAAACGCTTGATATGTTGTCGAAAGTTATCTGCTCGGGGCCACCGCTTGTGCTTTTTGCCGCAGTGTTTAGCAGCACACATATAAGCTTTGCCAGTGATCAAGCCGTGTTTACTACTCTTGTGTCTCTCCAAATCATTGGAAGTTGGAAAACCCTTTCTCCAGTCGCAGCCTTCTACGTCGCAATGAAAGGGCTTCTCATGGCGTAATCTATGCTTTCTTGTCCTGGTCAGTCAGGGGTAAGACATCGTCAGGTAAAATGATAGACTTACTTAAAGTCAGACGGTTTCGTAGTCTCGAATGGACAACCCTGCTCATCACATTTCAAGCTCTCGGGGGGAAATTCGACATGCTGCTGTTGTGAAGTCTGTGAAGGGTGCGGCGAATGTTGAGAAAATGGAAATTGGATGGTCTGTTGATAGGCCGATTGAAATTTATGTTCTTCAGGGAGCTCCATATCGTTCATTCCTCCTGTGACACTATGGCAGTCTAGATTCGAAGCTTGGGGCTCATAAAGGATCGATCCACTCCCAACTGTCTGAGAGTAGTATGCAGAGTCGGGATGCTCTCTGCTTGGGAGACTGCTCTCGATATCAGATGGAGGAGTGCGCCAACACGGGTCTGACATCGTGACAAACATTCTGGACTGAGTGGTGAACCGACTGTGATTCATGTTTGATTGTGGTATTGCCTCACGAATTGGTACCCATGGAGCTGGATGATGATTTATAGAGAGGTTCTCCGATGGGGGCATTGATCTCATCATGGCTGCTTGATCATCAGCTAAGTAGTTTTCCAAGTCTTCGATTGCAGCAGGATAATCTGTCTTCTGCTGGAGTCCAGGGGATGGCAAAAAATTATGCGCCATTTCAGACGACGCAAGAGCCATATGGCAAGGATCGTAGTCGGACTCCATGGGGGAGGGCTGAGTAGGAGGCAGCATCTGTCTTTGTGTAGACCTTTGTGAAGGCTGATGCTGTTCATGTTGCGTTGTGTGTCGCCTCTTCACTGTGTTCCGAAGTCCATAGCCGCCATGCTAGAGGTTTGAATTAGTCGATGCCAAACGCGATTACTAGAGATTGGACATCGAGGACTGAACGTTGATTACCTGCTGCATCGCCCCAGCTTCTGAGTGCGGTCTCTTTGTGCCGCTCGACATCCCAATCGAAAGGCTGAGTCCAAGAGCTGTGTCGTGCCCCAACCTTCCACAATATACGAAGCCTTACTTAATTCTGTAGTGCCGCGTGCGGATCAAGGTAATAGCAAGCAGAGGCAAACAGCGGGTATCTTAATTGCCTGTATGTGTGGCAATGCAGATCTATCTACTTGATGATGGGGGAACTTGGTGACTTATGATCCCGTACCCAAACGCTGCACAGCCGCCTCGTTGGCACGAATGAGAGCAAGAGAGCCGCATGCTCATTTACAAGGGCCCGAGACGGCGCCCTGCTTTGCACTAGATAACAAACAAAGCGAACTGGAAATGTTACAGACTTTTCACGTTGGCTGGCAGCTCGTGATACTGACCGGAGAGAGGTTTTGCGTGGTTTAAGATGATCGAGATTGTGGGAAAAGTGAAGCTGTAGCTGTCAAGGGTTTATCGGTGATGCAAGACGAAGTGGGTGTGATGGCAGCCTGGCTGCTGCATGGTTTGTCTTTTTCGGTGAGGATCCCGCAGGGGCGCTTAGCTGTCCCTACCTTAGGTACCTACCTACGTTATAGGTACCCCACTAACCCACCCTACACCGCTTGCGATTAGCTGAGCGCCCTTTACACCCTAGAAGCACTTGGACTATATTATGCTCACCAATCAACCAACAGACCATGGAACTAGGAGGACCTATTCGACATATAGGTTCACTGACCGGCAGCCCGGACATGTTCACCGATAACCCTAGATCAAATTAGATTACCTTCACGCTGCTTCAGGTACGTAGAGCCCAAGATGGTGTCCTCCGATGCAAGTCATGACTGCCATGATGCCATATTATGGCCACCAGTACCGGGTAAGCACCATTACGTGACCTCTAGTATGGCGGCATGTGCCCCGGAGTACTACCGGGGTCTCGGGGGCCGTACATACAGGTTGAACGATACCCAAACGAAAAAAGGCGTCCACCGAACTCATCAACCTATCGACCCGAACCTATCAAGAATCACCGGACCTTTTCTGGCCATTGTGCTTAGCGTTTTCTGTGTGGCTTGGCCAACTTGGCTGCCAGTGCCCTCCCATAGTTCCATCCCCTAGTCACCCTCATGTATATCCCACACTCACCGCAAGCTTCCCGTTTACGCGATTCACATTCTCAGTAAGCCATCCACAACAAGCTTGTATTCTCCAGCAATTTCATTATGTCGCATGATTAATGAAAGAGTCTGGGCTCTGCCGCGAAACAATGAGGTCTAGGGCGTACTGCCAGGGACTTATCGCGCTATGGAGTTGGGTATGGTGAGATCTGTGGCCAAGGTTCGTTTCGCAAGGCTGCATTGAGCCCAACGGAAAGAGGACCTCAGTGCATTACGCGACTCATCCTCTATATCCACTTCGATGCAGCCAAAGTTACGTATATTAGCAGATCACGTAACTCGAAATTCCTGCCACCGGAATGAGGGATTGCTGCAGCGAAGCGGAAGACCCTTGATCCTTGCCGGCACCTTCGGTCCCCAATTGATTCTTAGAATCATAGAACTTACTCAAGCTTAGCGTAGTTGCTTGTCAAAAAACAAAAGGTCCGGGATGTTGGAGGTCTTCAGGCTGACTTCTATTACAGGAAAGCAAGAACTTCTGTCTCTCTGAGACGTTGTGTGCCTGCCCCCGAAAGCTGCGTGACTCATCAAATCTTTATACCCGGAAGTTGAGCCATCTGCAAGCCTCGTGGGTGAGATAATCACTATACGCGCAGTACTGAACACGGCTCAAACTATGCTTTCAAAACTGTCCACGGAAGAGCTTGCAAACAGATGGTACTTTTGCGACGTCCTCACTTTTATTGTGCATGTAGATACCCTGTACGATGAACGATACGTCTCGCCATGGTCACAGCATCCGCTCATCCCAAGACCGTCCTGCAACTACGATTAGCAGCGGCGCTGAAGTAGAATGGTCCGCTGCGGCAGCTCGTCCTCGTGACCACAAAGCAAAGACATGTATGCCCGCCCTGACATGTTGTCAGGGCTTACTAGTGCTTCGGGGCTGTTCCCTGTTGGACCCTATGTCGAATCATTAGTATGAAGAAGGTAGAGCACTAACAATGGCTTTGCATTCTTCAGAAAGTGAAGCGAGTACCCGAAAGCGAGCATCTGAGGGATATATCCTATGGCTGTTAGCAGGCCCGTCAAAGTAGCGTCCAACTACTTCACCAACCAGTATGTCTGACCTAGATCAACATCTCCCAAAGTTACGAATTGGGATGCGGCCGCTCGAGATATGAAATCGACGTGTAATACCAGGCCACAATCAACTTTGCTTCCACTGCACCTCAAACATGTTCTCGAAAATCTGTTTCCACGGCCCTTCATTCCAGAAAGCAATCTTAAACAGCAACCAACGTCCTGATAGCCAAGCAAAAGTTTAATCGCCTTGTCCTAGAGAGTTCGAACCCTACTGAAACCTGCCCCCCAGATATCTTAAGATCGAATCCCTCTGTTTGAGCGGCTGCAAAATCCTTAGTATTAGTGTAATCAAAGCGGATGACCAGGTAGGATATAATAATACCGTGCGGACGAGATACAACTTGGTGATCAAATCCACACACCTCCCGGGTGTTGCTATAAATCGCTAGATTTCGTTATAATAAGTCAGAGAAGGCGGACTGCTGAAGATGTGAGTACCATTGACGATGAGATTCTACACCAGCGTCTACCTGGACCTTGATGAGTTCCTTTATGCGGTCAACGATGAAGAGTGGTAGTAACCATCAAGCTGGTGAAGCAAGGACGGAGGTGTATATTCTGAATTAAGGCATGTCGAGAAATTAGAAAACGTATTTCGTCCGCTGAAGTCTTATACGTAATGCAAATTTCGTTGCAGAACGAGCCCAACGCTCTGAAAAGACAAGACTAGAACCTCGTTCGAGAAGCTCCCTATCATCAAAAGAATGCACAGAGCGTGGAGAAAACGCATTAAGGGCCGCCAATACCATGTTGACAGTCAAACCCTGAAACGAAATGTGAGATTACGCATCTGCGCATACTACGACGAGTCCAATACCTCTCCCCAATCTAAACTGGTCCTTCGAAGTGACCCGGCTTTCTGAAGACCCCAAGCATCCGTTCACCTCCAGTCTCGAGCATTTTCGCGTAGTTGCGGGACAGCCATTTGGATCAAGGCCCCTCGGATGGAGTTCGAGCTTGAGAGTTGGAAAGACACAAAGCATTCAATTACCAGATAGGCTTTCAATGCCGATATCGGGTCTAGGTGACATATCTCCGGTGTGTTCAGCACGGAGTCCAAGTGCGTACTTTCGTCTTTGACATACGACGCATCCCCAACGCCTGAATCCCACTCTAGCATTGTTTCCTGCGCGTTTTATGCTCACTCCAGTGTTGAATTGTTGTTATGATTTTGTGCACAAGAACTGTACCGGATGATGTTTGCTCGTAATTGTTACCTGAACTGATAGGCTTTTCATATTCCGAAGTCCTCAAACACTCGAAAATGCCATGAGCGTAAATCAAATCTCGGGAGCGTCGCTCAGTCAGGATTTTGGTACTCCAAGTAGGAAGGTCTAGCGTGGATCAATCTCTCCTACTAAGATGATCGAGACCCAATATATGTGTCCATGTCTTGAAAGCTACCACATCTCGTTCTAATAATCTCGTTCTCCCGGTTCTTCGTAAAAGGTTCAGCTACCACTACTTTCATTATTCGTAAACTGCTTTTTTTGTTCGAACAATATGGAATATCAGATGCTTGCTGCTCAACCTCATCGTCAGTCATCGCTCTGTATATTCTGACGTACCAGTCGCTAGAAGCTCACCAAATCTTTAAGTAATATGCGGGAAGTACACAGACCATTCCAGTGTCTCATAAGCTGACGCTGGGAGACGGGAAAGCTGTAGGAAGCACTCGACCACAAGGAAAGTTCTGGCGAGGAGATATCCCAGGCAGGTGATAAACATACAGAAAAACCAAAACGCAACGAGTACGAGAGAGAATATATCCCCCAACTTATCGACCAACCTTTCCTGGGCTTCGGCATAGCCTTTCAGCCCTGTAAAGCCAATGCCAGCTGAGATTATGAAAATTCCAGAGAAACGCCATAGTATACGTTCTGCACTAGAAGCAAATGGCACTTTCCAGGCGAGCAAATGTAAGCCGCCATACAGCAAACCAGCTAGTATAAGCCCAAGGAGCACAGAGCTTAGTCTGTCCTCATTGGATCTGACAGCCCACTTCGTCCCTGGAGCAATTTGCCACAGCGTCAGTTGAGTGCACTCTTCGAGATGCTTATCAAGCGGCCAGTTGGGCATGGAATCGCACACTGCTTTCTCTTCAGGAAGAAAGTCATCTTCGGTTTTAAAGCTTTTGGTAGCGTTTGAGTAGAGCTCGAATCGCCTGAGGCGAGGCGACTCTATCCATAATCCTCCATGGCTGCTTTCGAAATTATGATTGCTCCCCCTTCTCACAGATCGAAAACCATATATCACATCGCCATATCCTAACATGATTGCTGGTCCCTCACCATGGGCAATTCTGTGATAATGATCCTCTTCAGGTGCAGAGACCCGTCGAAGCATTATTGGGGGGCAGGCCCTCGTCCCGAATTCTGGGCCCCCTTGGGCTTCTGCACGCCTACTATACCAGCCCGATCCTGTTTCACTATTCATACACAAGAATGCACACATTTCCCACTCTTTCTGACCTTGGAGGAGGGTTGGCTCTTCGATATCCTGCGGCTTGTGCCACCACAATGCGTAGATGAGTAAAGCGCAGAAAGCATGGGCAAAAGTATTAAGTTCTAGCAGACTGATAGCCTTCCGCTGAGAAATTCTCGATATACATTGCACACAGAACCATACTGCTTGTAAACAGACAATGAATTTCGCCAGGCTGTCAGCCTTGCTTTTGTCTTTGATTTGTTTCTCTGCTATATCTGGTATCAACTCAGGAGCTTTCTTGACAATGTACGAAAGCCCGCACACACTTATGCAGAGACGAGACCTGTGGTTGGGAAGAAAGTTGGGTTCGGCATCGCTCGTGTCGAAAGCAAAGCCACCCATAATGGCGTAGAAACTGTGGGTCATAGTCCAAGGGTGACGTCGCCCCTTGAGACTCGTCTTCCAATTAGATAGTGTGGTTGATCCCGCGCTTTCTGGCTGGCAATGACTCGGGCCGCCGCATTCTTCGCGCAGCTCGGTGTCTATCTCATCATCTTTTATCTGTTGATGGATTTCTGAGTTACAATTGATGCGTCTCGCATGATCCTTGTTCTTATTTACTAGCTGACGCCTATTTCCCGCAAGAGCGACTGCGGAAGAATTTAACTTAGGTTCCATTATCATGGAATAATGGCTTCCTTCTGGACCATCGTCCGCTCCTGGCCGTACATCGTGACTCGTAGCCCCTGCAGGTTGGTCTTTTCTTGCAGATTTGAGCTGAGGTGGCCTCAAGTTCTCTTCGCCAGTCCGAGATTCATCACGCGGCGCGGTGTAGTTTCCTTCTTCTGGAGCTCGGCCTGCGGTCGACTTGAATCGCCCATGCCTTTCAGCGCGCAGGAGGCGCCAAAATTTGTCGCGGAGAGACGAGTTTGGTGCTCCTCCCAATAACTGTTTCATCTCATTGTCGAGCTTTCTGGCAGCTCTAAGCTGGGCCCAAGCCGTATACGCTACCATTTCTGGGGCCAAAAGCCCCATGACTAGCCAACCGCATTTGTACCATTTTTGTTGTGGGCTTTTCCCATGTTGTGGTATGTTGAGATGAAGAGCACTCCAAAGGCAAAGGCCCAGCGTTATCAAGCAGGTTGATAATATGTCCGTTGTTCCGCGCGTTGATGCGTCCGGCTGCCAGTTGACTGGCGGTGGAATGGTACCATTTCCGAAGATATCGAACATGTTAGAATGTATTAAGGAATTCGGATATATTGACGCGGTCGTTATCTACTTCCTGTCATTGGGATTTCGGTAATTTGTATCTGGTCAGGCTTGTCTAGGCTCTAAAATCGGGTCCCGCTGGTGATATAGGCTGGTGGGCGCAGCAGCTGCACCCATGATTAGTGCTTCCGAACTGGGTAGCTGGCTGCGGGCTGTGCCAGAAGCATGCCCACCACACTATCCGTCACCATTCCCACGTCCGGACTGCTCAATCCCATTGGCTGTCCGAATATCGTCAACTGCGTAATGGCAAATTCAATCATATGCAGGTTGCAGGGTAGTAATACTGGCAGAACATATTGACTAATTCATTTTGCGGAGTCAGGGGATATCTTGTTGACTGATGATACCTTAGCTTAGCCAGAGATGCTCCGGCTACGAAGTGGCTGGACGAAGTAGCGCCAAGGCCCCGGGACGTCCACGCTAATCCATCATAGCTGACGGGTACCTATCATAAGATAGTGAGGGCTCAGTTACTCATTCATAAAGCCTGATATAACAAATGGCACAAGACATGTCATATGCTCAGATATTAAGCGAAGTTTTATATTCGGGTTCGTGGATAGATATCTTTATCACGCGCAAGCTGCTACTACGATTCAAAGGTCGCTATTACAGAGACAAAGTATGCCGACATGAGAACATATCTACCGCACCTGACGTATTGAAAGCCGCTCGATAGTCTGTATGCGTACGGGGCAACATCGGAGTGAGAATTGGGGGACTACTAACAAGCTCGTTATGAATGCCCGTTGATTCTAACATCATATCTACCCCATAGTTGAGCTTCCACTCTAACAAAGCTCGCATATTCTTGGACCAACGAGGCAAAACGCCCTTACTGTATGCTATGCGTTACCACGTCCAGCTCACAGGAAACTTACCTGGATACCTCATGGCATACTTCAAGCTGCCGCCTGCAGATTCCTTGGAGGTAAAAGTCGCTTCAAAAATTTCCAGTCTAACATATGTCTTTGATTTTCACTGCACCTTCTATACATTCTGATCCGTCTGAAGTCAAGTATTTCCAGGCCTCGACTGATCTACACAACAACAGCTCTATGCCTGCAGCTTCTTCGACGTCTCATATCTTGCTCCAAGGACCGAGGATGGCACAATCACATCCTTCGGCTCGCCTTGGTTAGCCCACAGAGATGGATACACCCATCCCGGCGTAGACCACACCGTGAACGCGAAAACTCGAACATATCCCGAGAGCTTGCTGAACAATTGATACGCCCATGTCTCCTTATAGCCAGGCAGCACCCTACCGGGAAGTGCTTGTGCGCCATCTTCCAGCATGATACCAACAGCCTGCGTGCAAAAGAAGCGAATCGAGCCGGATCGTTCCCAGGTGCATCCCACCCCAATGTCATCAAGGCGTGGATAGACCCGATACGAAGAACATGATGAAGAGGTGAACATAAGGAGGTGACAGTGTGGCCCTCGTCAGCCGTAACACGTCATTGGTGACGAACCTCGCGGGACTCGAGATCTTCCGTTGTTGGAACTTATACCAGAAGATACTGCGATTATCATAGTATCAGCTCACAACTCTAACGTCTCGGATTGAAAATTGTCTCCAAGCAGGGTGCCCAATTCTTACTCTCCCAGACGCGCGAGAAAAACATACGGTTGAGCCGTCTGCAACAGGGAGTACTAGCACCAAACCATGCAAAACAAAACTCACAATGTACAACGGACTCGTAGCTGCATAAATCCCGAACTTTAACATTCCCCTTTGCTCTTCCTACGGATTTGATCCACAGCTCTGTTTCTTTTAGTCGGCCCTCCGGCCCTAAAAGTCCATTGACTCAGGAGCGCAGCGTCAAGGTACTGAGGGAGGAAACTGATGCTTGGAGAGCGAGGAGCGCGGCCAGAAGGACATTATTCGTAGCGGCGAGGCAAAGTGGCAGGATCCGATAGACCAAGAGGATGAGGACAGGCAGAAGCGCAGGCCAAAATGGTGAAGCCGGTTCGGTGAAATAAATCGTAAAGCGGGGAGGGAGAGGAGGAGTAGGAGGAGGAACAGGGCATCGGTGAGCGGTGACATTCTGGGTGGTTGGCGTGGGATATAACGGTCGTTTGCGGTGACCATCCGGAGACTGGCGACTTTATATGGTAGCGCCTGTGTTACTTCAGCTCTCAGTTCCGGAGGTCTTAAAGAGCAGCTCAGCTGACAGGTTGACCTCAATCCAATCTCGTCATCTCGTCTCCAGTCCTTCATCGGGACATTTCCCTGCGTACCCAGCCAAATAGCTTCCACCGTGTCGCCGGAATGATCCCTATATCAAGTCAGGAGGCGTGAGAATACTATAGAGCCGAAATTCACACACATTACGGAAGATCTAGTAATATTCCGTACGGAAACAACCCAACATTCATAGAGCCAAAAAAGGCACAGTCTTAACAACCCTCAATAACCATGCCCAACCAGCTCCCAGTCCTCCTTTTGATCCGCGCTGGCCAACATCCCTCACCTTCACCCATATCATCTACTCTCCCTCAAGAACACTTAAACCCTCCCACCAACTTAGTACTATCCATGACCGAGGCCCAGCCGGGACATAAACACAAAAGCAAAACCGTTAAGCGGTCAATGTGCGACGGCCAAAAACACACATTCAGGAGTCCCACAAGGTCTCATCAAAACGGTCAAAAGCTATATCTTTCCGACTCCGTCACATCCATCTCTCAGAACTATCCAGTACATCTGCAACATAAGCCGCCTAATCCGCTCAGACGATCCAGAAGGCTCTGGCATCGCCTTATCATTTCTCTTAGACCCCAAAATTCAGTCTCAATCGGACCATCCCCCTAAACGGCATATATCCCATACACATACCCTCCGCCCCATCAAAGCTGCGTTCAGCGACTTCCAACGCACTCATGCCTGGCTTTGGTACTTCCTCCCAGCCGTGAGTATCGAGCCTCAAGATCGTCAGAGAAAGCGATAAGTTTACTGCGAACTTGCGATATTGAATCGTTATCTAGGAGCCGTCAAGTAAGGTCGTCGACTATGAGTTTTAGCTAAGCGAAGACGCCAGAGGGATTCCATGAATAATAAACTCCAGAAAATATCCCAATATATCCTCAAACAGGTCCAGTCGTTGACTAGAAATGTAGAGTTTAAGTATCGATCCTTATTAAACAAGGGTGTTCATAAATACCATCCCCTAATTCAAGAAAACTACATAATCACCACGTATTCATCCAAGCCGTTAATATATAACAGACCTTTCCCCCAAACCTCCTACTACACAATGATAGCTATCAATAGCCCCTAAAGCTCTCGTTTATTTAATTACAACGTGCTACCACCCCTCACATTCGATTTACCATACATAGGCAGCACCTTGATAAAGAAGTCATCCTATCAGACTCTGATCTGATAAACATATATACCTCACTTGGCTGACATGGAGCCACTCACATCCAGCCGCTTGCTTGATTCGCGCTCGCCTTACATATCTCCATCCACGACCTGTCGCAGAGGCGTCAGCTTCCAGCTAGCAGCATGATGTGAAGAGATAGGCTTCCACCATGTTCTTGCGCTTCTACCTTCTCTGTATAGTCCCACTGTTGGGTTTCATTCGCCCATAAGCCGTGGGGGCCGATAACGCAGCATGTAGCTGACGCGACCGCCTAGTCTGCCACTGTCCAATGTTGTCGTGAGAAGATAGAGATAGTCTAAGCAGCAAGAGTATGAGCAAACTATAGCTGCTGGGCTTAGAGTTTTGGTGAGCACATTGCTGGCAATTCCAGCGCAAGAAAAAAAGAAGGCTATTTCCAGTTGGCTCCGAGATGGGCCAACCCGAGATAGTCAAGCCTATTGACCTGCGATTATGGGCTGCATCCATATCTTATGCGTGAAGAAACCCGAGAGTCTTCAACAAAAACACAGAAGCGATAATAGATTGCTATCTAAATATCATCATTAACATGCACATTCCCATATCCTTAATATCTTATATAATCGTTCCATGTCCGCAAGTCATCTGCACAAAAATGTTTTGATATCCAATATACAAAACAAGCATGGATATATAAAGCTAATGCGTAACATATTCACGGAAAACCTCATTATCAGCGCTGGCTGAAATTAAACGTCTGCTGTTGTTGCTGCTGGGCATACAACGCCGCATCCGCGCTTCCCTGTGGATTATACTCTTGCATCTGTCCCGTCTGGCCATATGGCATAGACATTTGCCCGGTCATGCGCGCTTGTGGTTGTTGTCCGTAGGAGGAGGACGGGGGAGTCATTTGGGATTGCTGAGGGTATGAAGTGGGTGGCGTGGAGCGCTGGGCATAGGGTGCGGAAGGGGGACTCATTCGTGCGGCTTGCTGGGTTTGGGGGTAAGATGTTGGTGGTGTAGAGCGGGGTTGGGTGTAGGCTGAGGGATTGGGACTCATTTGTTGTTGAGGCTGAGGGTATGTGGTTGGTGGAGTGGTTTGTTGAGGGTACGCGGATGCTGGTGTACCGCCGAATTGATAACCGACGCCTTCTATAGGGCTAGCGAACGTGTGTTGTTGCTGAGGCACGTATTGAAAGGCACCGCTACCGTCGTAGGGCGAGGCGCGCGGTTGTGAGGTGGGGACGCTGGGAGCCTGTGGACCGCCGTACATGTTTTCAGGGTTCGTGGTTGGGGGATGAGAGAAGCCCCGGCTTACGTTGACGGGGTTAAATTGAGGTGCTGGAGATGCCGTGTATGAGCTGTAGGTATTGGACATTGGGTTCTGGGTCAAAGGACTCTGGCGGCTTGGTGCGTAGCTTCCAGGTACCATCTGCGAGGTTCCTGATGGGGGAGGATAAGTAGCCGGAGAGACTCGCTGGTAATTTATCGCTGCTTGTTGTTCTGGTGTAGGGAAATAGCCTCCTTGAGGTTGCATGGGGGTAAACGTGCCAGCTAGATCGGCACTACTTCCAGTGCCAGCGGCTAGGCCATAGGGTGACATGGAGGTCGCCTGGCCGGAGCGAGTGAATGGACTCTGAGCAATTGGAGAGAGGCTAGCTTGTTGAGAAGCTAAGCGCTGCTCAATAGGGCTTATGATGGTCTCTGGAGTGACTTCTTTCTGCTTGACCACTCCGAGGACCGGCATGCTGATCTGCTCCATATGCTTCGCCAAATGTACTGTGAGTTTCTTCCAACTATTGCAGACATTGCCACAGAACTTGCAAGCTTCATCCTTGGGATTCTTCTCGGTTTCGTGCCTGCAATCTTCAACCAACTTCCACACCTGGTCTATTTCGTCATTCGAGTCATCATTCTCCTCGGAATGCTTTATCCGTGCCTTTTGGCTAGACGGGCCTCGTACAGCAGGCTTGCCGTTCTTAGTAGTCTTCACCTTGGGCTCGGGAAGCTTATGCTCCCGAACCAAATGCTGAACAAAGTTGTCTTTCCGGTAGCACTTGTGAGAGCAGTCATTCATATTGCACATCCACCACTCCAGTTGACGATGTCTTTCATTCTCGTGTCTCACCCAATCTGCCTTGCGCTTAAAAGATTTAGGCTCGGCACATGTGCCGAAGGTGCAAGTGAATGGCTGCACATCTTCATGGACATGTTTCGACCAGTCGGAAGGCTTGTGGAACTTTTTGACCTTAAAGCATAGTGAGCATTCGAACTCGGCCGGTAAGCGCTTGACAGGAGGCATGGGTACTCCAGGTGGAAATTGTGCCGGAGTCACGATACCTTCAGCCAATGCGTTCACATCCTCGTCTGATTGACCAAGGCCGGCGACCGAGAAGCCAGTGTGGGATAGCTCAGACTCTCTGCCATTGGACTTGGATGGTAGATACGTAGGTTCACCTCCTAGTACCGTGCAGTGCTTGCCGGAAGGACACTTGCCCTGACTGATGGCTTGCACGTGCTTAATCTTGAAATCCATAAGCTTCTTAAAGCGTCGAAGCTGCTCTTGTGCAATCCTGTCGAACATGTAAGGTGGGAGTCTGGGGTTGAGCTGTCGAATGTTCGACTTGAATCCCTCCAGTGTAGGAACGATCGAGTCAGGGCGAATAGACAAGTCCATTTTGACTCCATGATCTTCCATGGCATCGTCATCATCTTCGTCCTCAGGATCAGGAAAGCTGGTAAAAGATTCCTCGTTTTTAAGAGGTGCTGCCAGTGTTGGCATAGGGGGTCCGCCTTGCTTGGTCCATAATTCAGCAAGATGTGTGGTACTGGAAGAGGCCCGCAGCTGGCCAGAACCGTTCAGATCACTGCGGCTTCTTTGTCGTTTCATCTTCGACCATCCGGTAGGCGAGGATGTTGCAGTCGCGCTAACAGACCCACCAGCACCAAGAGCACCAGTCTGGAAGGCCAGTGCTGCCACGGCAGAACTGGTATTGATCCTAGGAGATTTGGGCCTTTTGCCCAAGCTAGACATTCTCCTCAGAGCCGTAGGCGAAGCCTGAGGAATTTCTAAGCTGTCTTTGCGGCCTCCTTGGTTGGCATGTAGGACCTGGTCTGGAAGTGACAAACGGCCAGGTTGCTGCATCGGACTGAGACTTTCTTTCCTACTTCCACTTCTTCTGGGAATGAGCCGTGTAGCAGCCTGTTGAAGCATGGTACCAAAGCTTTCACGCTTTTCTTTATCCATAGCACTTTTAGAGCCAAACGAGACACGATGGAACAGGCTCTCGAGATCAGATTCACTACTACGGCGCCGGCTCCCACAGGTTGCCGCGCGCGAAAGAGTCTCAATATCTCCTGCCCGCTCGTGAAATCGTACAATGGCATCATTAGCTGTAGCTGGCTGCAATTTGACACCAGGATTGGAGCTATCGTATAATGGATCTTGCCATAACTTGGCACGGTAAAGCGGTGGCTGGTTAGGCAGCTCATGATATACGCCAGGTTTAGCAAGTCCAGGAATCTCATTTACAGGTTCGCCACTCAGAGATGGTAACGGTGAATCGTCAATACTAGCTATCTCATCTCCATCTTCGTCCATCTCCTCGTCACCACTTTCTTCGTTGATGAGTACGCCAGGACCTGGTATATGCGAAGAGTCTACCGTCGTAGCTTGCAAAGTTGTAAGGTTGGCGAACGACAAGCTTTGGGCTCCAGCGCTTCTAGCTCTCTGCCGCCTGCTCATAGAAGTTGGTTTCCTAGGAACAGCATCGACTCCATCATCACTGGGTTCACTACGCTCAAGCCACTCTTCAACATCCAGTTTCTTCAAGGCTAATTGGGCACTTTCTTCTTGCTCTTTGAGATTTGGAACCTCTGTATTATTGAGTTGAAGCCTCGCCTCAGGATCGAGACCGCCTCGACCGAACTCCTGACCTGGCGCACCAGCGAAATTGTTGGCTCTACCGTCCTCCTCATCAGAGTCATCGTCCTGCCGTACAGCAAGGTGCGAAGAGTGGCTTCCTGATCGGCTACGCTTGCCGGTACTTCGTGGTGCCAACCCGGCCCCTCGGTGAGGAGAATCACCTCGGCTGTAGCTCTCAACGCGAACCACGGGACTCGCAGCGCGCGCAATTTCTGGTATAGGTGCAAGGCTAATAGCAGCATTATCTGGGCTTGTATTTTTGGAGCTGACTGTTTCGGTGGGGGTGACCTGCATTGGAGATATCTGCGACGGGTCCATGTTCCCTTGAGCAACGTGGTGCATATGCGGTGCTGAGGTCGGATGATCCATAGACTCTGTCTTGATGAACTGACCGTGTTGCTGTTGCCGCGGGCTATGAGTGCCTTGCCTTGAATTCCGGTCTCCTGAGTCAGTCAAGACTGGGCTCATGAGATGTGAATCAAGTGTGGCAGTGCCACTCGAATGGCGATTCCAATGCCCTTCTTGGGGATTCTCGCTACCGGCGCCAGGCTGCGCGTTACCTCCGACCTCATATGTAGCTTGTTCATTCGCGACAAAATTTTGGTTTATGTCCGATAGTATACCAAAGTTGTCTAGATAGAATCCATCACCACCGAACTCTGGAGTTGTACTGTTGTCGCTAGTCGCACTGTATCCATTATCTGACATGTAGGCATTCGGGCTCAGGAACTCGTAGGTGTTGTGGGTAGCTCCATGCTCTGCGTCTAGTTGCGACGTCTGGTAGCCGTTGTTGTGAGCAGTATGTGGCGGTAATTGCAGGTGGTTGTGGCTATTCGAGGGAGACGCAGATTGCTGCAGGCTGGCCTCGTTCGCTATCGTTGGGTGAGGAGGGCTAGTGGAATGATAGGATCGGTTGGCGGGGGATTGTTCATAGTCTATAGGCACAAGCTGCTCTTCGCTGGGTGAGGATGGGAAGAAAGGATCGTAGGAGGTCTGTTCGTTAAAGCCGATAGGATAAGGACGTTGTCCCGCGGGTGAAGGCGTAGAGTGAACAGTCGACATAATAATTGCTCAACGATTTGCCTATTAATATGGGCCTTGCGAGTAATCTTTCCGACAGACTTTGGGGACGCAAGGTTCGCCACGAACGAGGGTCCCGAGGATCCTAGGGCGATTGGGTCGTTGCGCGATTCGATTTTCGTTCATCAGAGGGTGGATCTTGACCGCATGTCGTTGAGAATTGCATGCGCTTTGAGGAATAGTGAGTGAAGTAAGAGGAGTAGAGGCGCCACAAGAAGCGCACAAGGCTGATTGACGAGATTGTCCAGACGCAGGTCTCGCAAGTCAGCAGCTCGGAGGAGTAGCGAGTACTTGATAGTCAGACCAGTAGCAGACCGTTGCCCAACAACAGGGCAATCAGTGCAATGATGAAAGGGATTAGTCAAGTGTCAGGAACACATCTGCTAGACGACCTATCTCTCTAGCGGGGCCACGCGCTAATGACGCTGTACGCCGCACACCCCTGTGCGATGGGCAGTCCCTACTGGGATGAGCGAAGGGGACAATTTTCCGACGCTTGGTTTGATACAAATCCAATCCCAGGGTATGTAAACACACTTCCCAATGGCAATAGCTGGGACAGTGTGAGTGGTCGTGTGCCCGTCGTGTGTTCCTTGCGCCTGTCGCAATAACTCTGGATCTCGTGTCTCGGGTTTGACTTTGTGGTAGAATACAACAAAGGCTTTGTGTTGCTTGTTCGTCAAGGCCGTAAAAAGAAAAAGGGGGAAAGGTGGAAAAAGTCGCCGTGCTTGCATAATAGCATGGGTCATTATGGATCATTCCATGGCTACCGGAGGGGTGGTGTCGTGGGTGGTGTACGGGTGGGTATGGATAGTGGTTCGGTTTCTAGTGGGGGGGCTGAGGCTCCGACTGGGGCTCCCCAGCGAGGCTCAGCGTTGCTCGCCCAACACCGCTTAGAGAGGGCTCGCCTAAGAGATTTTAGACCGGAGGACTTACCGAAGGGCAGACTGGCAAATCTGCCCGAGGACTCCATCGGACGCCTGCCAGATGAGGCATATGTACAACTACAATCACAACTCCAACTCGTATGTACGCAGCATGAGACTGCGCGAGTCTCTCGCAGGCATCGCTCATAGCAACTCTGGCCTTCACTACTGTTGGTACAAAGCCCAAAACATTTGATACCTGGCAGTGTTAGATGTTGTTGCATCGAGAAATCTCTGGCTCATGGTTGGAGGAGCCATAGGTGTACATAAGAATAGGCACTGCCACAACAGTAACCAGAGATGAGGTTCGAGGTGTCGCAGCGACGTTTCAGATGGAAAAGAGCAACACCAAACTTCGAAGCTACTTCAGAACTAGCATGAATGAGGTATACTCTACTCGATCAAACCTCCCGCTCTAGTTCTAAATTCTCCGACCCACGGGACTACGTGAAGTACCGTACCTAGGGAAGTAGCGAAGTAATAAAGTATGCACCGCTCCACGCGAAAATCATGGCCATGGCCGTGCTCACGGATGCTAGGAACAGGTATAGGGTAGAAGTGTTAATGCGACAAAATAACCACCATAGCAACATCACTATCACCTGTCTCCCGCACCCAAGGCGCCAGCAACAATGTGTCTGTGCTGGGCCACCGTGTCTCACGACTACACCACTTGGATTTCCGCTTCCATTGTCAAGCCCGTAACTCAACGGCTATGTTGTCCCTTTGCTGACTTGAGTAAGTTTACGCACGGCTCTACAAGCGCACTGAGCTGGGTGGTCGAACCTCTCGGCTTACACACGGTCGACATATGACCCCCAAAAGACGTGCCGAAGTTCTGTCTTGGGTGAGTGAGGAGGAGTGGTGCGTTCTTGTCAGCTATGCATCATCTCATAGCAGAACTCCGTTATTTGCCTCTAAGATCTGTCGAATCTGCGAGGTTCTCTGCTAGCTTCTGCAGCTTGCTGTTTTGTTCATTAAGTGTCCTGGCCGTGGTTTTGAAGTCCGCAGTTGCTTTCTGGAATCTGAATTTCTCGGCGTCCCATCCTGTTCTCAACGCTTCGACCTCTTTTTGCAGTTTAATTATGCTCTCCTCTTGCTCGGTCCTGTTGTGCGTCTGTGAGCTTTGTCGCAAGATTTCGTCCTTTTCCCGCTGGAACCTGGTAATAAGGGCTTTATGTTGCTCTTCCGACGCCCTTTGCAGCATCACGCGCTCTTCTTCGAACCTACGCCTCATTGCTTCACGTTCCTTTTCCCAGCCTTCTCTGGCCTGCAAATAGGAGCGCCTCTCCTCGTCGACTACCTTTTGCTTCGATTCTAGCGTGTCTTCCAGCTCTCGATGAACTCTGGTATGTCTGTCTTCGAGTTCGCGCCTGTGCTTGCTCCATTTGCTTTCGAGGTGCTGCTTCTCCTCTTCATGCGCCCTACTTTTATCAGCCAATCGATAGGATAAAGTTGCCTCTGCCTTCTTAATCTGTGCCTGTAGCTGTTCATGCATTGCTCGCTGATTCATCCGGTGCTCTGCTACCAATCTCTCTATCTCATTCGCGTGTGCTTGATTTAATGCTGCTTTGTCCTCCATGTGCATCTTTTCGGTTTGCTTCTGCTCGGCCCGAAGCTCGTCATTGACTGCTTGTAATTCTTGGCTATTTTTCGTTTCCTTCTCAAGTTTATCTTGTAGATCCTTGCATCGCTTCTCCATGCTGTGTATATCGTGCCTGAGCCGGCTAGTCTCGGATGAATGCTTGCTCAAAAGAGACTCGGCGTCTTTCTCCATCTGCGCGATTTGAGCTTCATGCTGCCTCAAGTCAGCAGCTCTTTGCGCCTCCAGAGTACGGGCCTGGACCTCTCTGGATTCCACTATGCCGCACATATCCCTGTACGAATCCATGAGAGTATAGATATCAGGTAATGCATAATGAATACGATGGAGCAATGCCATTGGACCATCGTCCTGTGGTCTACTTTCGAAGGTAGGTGGCGACTGGAAAAATTGAGGTGGTGGCTGCCCTGCTAGTGGGGGAGGCCCATAATCTGGATAGTAGAAGAGCCCGTGGGGTGGAAGAATTGGCGGGCTCGATGACGGAACAGGTGCTTGAGGCGCCTGAAGATATGCAAATTGCGCAGGATGAAGAGCCTGCTGACTAAGTGGTGCTCCTGGGTACGGTAATTGTGGAGGGGGTTGGGCTGATGCTGGAGCTGGGGTGCTTGAATTACTTCCTGGACCCAACATCTCGGGCTGCTTAGAGTCGCGATGATGAGATTGCTTGGGCAGCTGATCTTGCTTGGATGATGGAGGCGGACCTGTACGGGACGATGAACGACTCAAAGTATTCTTGGCCGAATCAGACGATGTCCTCCGCTTTGGAGCTTGAGTGTCTGAGATCGGTAGCTGGATCAGGGCTTTGGGACCGTCGTCCACCATTTCACATTGCTCCTTCGTCTTCTCGGGCCTGGGTGTAGTTTGAGAGTCACTGAACGTGCTAGGTAAATCATCATCCGATTCAAGGTACGCTTGCAGATGGATGGGGGTTTTTGCAAGGGTTGGTGATGTCAATGGAGTCGTACTCGATACATTTGATATCGTTCGCAGGATGGGTGAGCTCGACGACGGCGAGTTCGGATCTGACTCTGGCAATTTGGGAAGCTGATCCAGACTTGTAGTGGACGATGTAGGTTCCAGAGGGGGTTGTGGAACAATTTCGCCCACTAAAGCTGTCCGACTGCTGGAAGTTGAAGAATCTCGATGCTTCCTGCTGCTACTCGAAATGACGCTGCGGTTATCAGAATCTTTCTCCTTGGACCTAGGTTTGACACGGACAAGGCGACCGTGTTTGTCGTAGTCAATTCCTCCAGGCATGATGGTGGCCTGTGTCAGGTCAACTATTAAATCCAACAAAGGCATCGGGTTGCTTTACTACTCTGTTGTAAATATTCATGAAGAAAGAAAATGCTGAAAGATATACAAATGCTACTCGGAATCGTCGTACAGATTACACGAACTCCAGGGAAGGCCAGTAGAGTACAAGATTTCGACTAACGAGTCAGATCGCATGATGTGCCCGAAAGGGAAACGTTGCACCACTGCGAAGGCCCGACCCTCAACCTTACGTGCGTACGCAAGGCAGCAGGGAAGGCTTGGAAAAGGCAAACAGCGTTCTGCGTAAAATCAAAGTACGAAAATGAGTGTATGGGCTGTGGTGCAGTGTAGAAGCCATTTGAATGAGGAAAAGGTAAGCACCAATGGCAGATGTTGCTACACGTATACAAGCAAACAGAGAAGTCCTTCTGAACGAGCGAATCGTAGCCGAGAAGCAGCAAAGACTCGGAGAATGTATATTTTTGAGAAATTAATTGCCGTCTATGATTGATCAAATAGCGTATAGAGCATATAGTGCCGTGGTGGTCCTGCAAAGCGCTCCATAAATGGCACGGGGAAGTTTTGTATCGTGAGTGGTACGCCAGAATTTGGGGGTCGGGCAGCAATGCTTGCCGCTATCGCTTCCTTGCATCAGTAAGGGAACAATGATGTACATCGTTACGCCAGTCGAATGAAAACGCTACATGAACCACCTCCTTCGCGCGCGTGGGATGCTTCGATATCATTGATTAATCTTCCACACTTGTGGCTTGACCTCTCATTAGATGCGTCTGTGGTTTCAAAATTCAGGGGCAAGAGACTACGGAGTATGCTTTCAAGAGACGCTTCTAGTGCCTTGTGGCTTATAGTCATTTAGATCTTCCCAAAATCTTGGAATTGAGATAACCCTGATCGCGATCGTCTATACGCTTACAGTAGTAATGCAGGTTCGGCCGAACAAATTGCTTCTGTACAAAAAGGGACCCTGTCCCAACATAGACTCACTCAACCCGGAGTACTCTTGCACCTCTTCTTTTGGCCGTCTTCTTCTTCTTGTTGCCTTTGTCGAACGCCACCGCGCTCGCATGATCTCTTCCTACATTGTCAAGATCCTTGACTTTGTAGATCCGAATGATCCAGTTCTCACTGGTGAAAGCCTCCTCCAATGTGCTCAATTGGGGACCTTCCGCTGGAAGCTTAGAGCCACGCACCCTATCTTGAGCCTGACCCGCAGGGAATAAAGCGTTGTAATTGTAGTATGACATCTTGTACCTATAACCCGTTAACGGGCCGCCCTGCTTGTTTGTAGAAATACTGGACTTACATCAAGCTGTTCCTCATGGTCGGCGTAGCTTCGTCGTCAACCCTGTACTCCCCTCGCGCAGTAAAGTAATTGCGCTCGTTGATTTCTTCAGGCCAAATACCCTCGGAGATTCGGACCATCCATAGGAATTTATTGATATCGTCACCCGAATAACCCAGTAATCCTCCAAAGACCACCAGGACGTAGTCAACGTCGTGCTGCCTAAGGATAGGATAGCTGACCTCCTCCCTTGAGCTCATCGCCTTGCCTACAGTTGCGATGTGTGTGTTATTCCAGGTGTTGTTGTCTACCAAAGTGGGCCTGTCAGCCATGCCACCAATCTGGTAGCCGTAATCCCACCATGACATGACCTTTGCCCTATCTGGTGTGTTTTGTCGAAGCCAGTAGTAGGCCTCACGGTAATCATCAATAATGTGCTGACTCCCATCAGGCAGCTTACTAGCAAGTACAACGGAGGGAGAGGAATAGGCATTTGATGTTACCCATGTACAGTGCATGACGAACAGCAGTAAGTAGACAGTAAGTATCCCGACGACTGAAGCTTTGGAGATGTAAGAATAAATCCCTATAACAGGAGTCCTTGTTGATCTCAACGAGTCCTTGATAAAATCGGCAGCACTCTTGACGCCGTCACTGGACGCTTGGCCGTTCTGCTGAGGCTCCCTTGGCGTTGGGTTGTCAGCCACGAGGTAGGTGTCCAGGATGTTTGACAATGCTAGTGCGGCTGCAATACACACTACGGGTGTCAAAGTCAACATAAGCCGGACCATGACGCCAGCAAAGTAGCTTGCTAAGACTGCATAGATGACCACAAAGACGTGTTCATCTTTCAGGTTCTGAAAGCACATGTATATTCCAGCAGGGAAGAGCCATATCATCAAGTTAAGGTCGAAGAAAAAAGCAGGCCACGCAGTAGGCTGATGTTCTGAAACCGAAGCAATGATGGGAATGTGTATCTTGGCATATCCAGTATCCCACAAGGAGTAAAAGCGACCACTCCAGGGAGCTATGATACCGGATACAGTTAAAAGGACTAAAAAGCCCATAGACACTGCAAAAACTACAAGTATCAAGCTTCGAAGTAGGGTTTGAAATTGCTTGTTGGGGACTTGCTGGCGGATGAATTCGACGAAGGCGACAAGTTGGATAAGTCCGAAGACGCCTGCAGCTATCAGGATGTGGACACTTCAAGATTTCAATAGAAGGCTTACCTAGCGCAGACATATGCTCGCTACTTCTGATGGGCAAGAACCCAACGAAAGGGATTTGCATGCTGGCTAAAGTACCGAGAGCGAACCATGTGCTGTAGCTGACATACAGTCTTGGGCTGTAGCGTCCCATACAGATGAGGACGAATGTGTGAAGTGGTAGTAAGTTCGTAATGAAAACATATCCACCCCAAGCCGACACCATGTACCCGTAGAAAAGAGCAGTCAGAGCTCCCCACATGGCTGACCCGTTTTTAACAGCCTTGATCCATAAGAAGAAGGTAAAGACAAGTAAGAAAATTGCAATTGCTTCATTGTCGTAACTTCCAGCAACAGATCTTGAGATATAACCAGGGGTTATGCCCATGAACGCAGCTGCGAGCAGGCCAGCTGACGGCGAAGTGGACATCTCAGATGTAATGAGATAGGACGCAACAGCTGTCAACCCAGAGAAACCAGGAGCAAGAAGCACACAGATATTCCGAATATCAACGGGCATCGAAAGGAGGCGGAGGACGTGGTAGATTATACCACTGGTGACCATGAGTCCGGGGTACAAAGTGCCTCCAGTGACACGTCCCAGCGGATGCCATGTTCCTAGACAGCTCATATCAGCTTGTATTCCTTCTTACTTCTAGATCTGATTTATTGTGCTAGCTTTGAAGCTCCTTGATGTATTTGTGCTCGGGCGCTCTAGGCACATCATAGGGGTGCTCACGGTCGTCGAACCAATCCCAGAAGCTGTAGAAGCCATTTTGCACAAGGTATTTTGTGGCTCGAAAGTTGAACCATGGGTCGACTATTCTTATATCAGCTCCTGCTTGACGGAGTCCGGTGGGAAAGCCTGAGGCTAAAGAAAGGAAGATCGAAGGGACACGAACATTCGTGAATGATGCTCTCAAATCCTACAACACAAATCCATTAGCTATAATGAACCCTTAAGTACCGGACGCTCCACGCATATATAATCTGGATATCGCGGACGAGACTCTGGCGTTGAGACTTTGGAAGCTTACGTATAACGCTGAATAGCCGACTTGCAATTGCTGCAGCAGCAATTGTGCAAAGAATTATTATCCGAAGAAGACCCCGAGTGTTACGACCGCTATCACCTTTTAGAAAGGGTTCTAACCCTGCCGCCACCATCATTGATGCTGTGGGCGAGATGGATAGGTGTCGCCAAGGGAGGTCTTAGAAGTCTGAAAGAACAGATCGTGTTTGCGGCTTAAAATTAAGCTTTCCTTTGCGGCCGCCATCATCAAAAGCGCTGACCTGCCCTTCCTGGGGACAACGCCATTACTATTGCTATGCTTGCGCCGTATAGATGCAAAAGCCGGTCTCGTAGTCCTTTCGAGAATTCTACAATCACTAAATGGCATTGTGGCACCTTTGTCTGTTGGAGTACAGCTATATGGAGAGTGAAATATATAAGTCTAGATTTGAGCTAACAATCTTGGCGTGCCAAGAATCCGGCCCTACAAACTCACGCTTAGAGAGGTGCCTAGACAACACCCGCTTTGGGGGCAGCTAATAGGGGCCTTCCACCCCTAGGATATTCTGTCTTCAGGGCTCAATCGCCTAAAGGACCTGCTAACAAGTTGAAGTCTGGGCTCTACAACACACCGAAGACACAGGCATCCTCCAGGGCCTTACCGGTAGCTAGGGTTAGGGCTTCGACCACAACGGTTAGCGCAAATCAAGACATATTTTCATTCTCCGTAGTGTGGGGAGTATTATTGGCAAAACCCTTCATGAAGACATGCCTGTTCATCTGGCCGGCTGTCCAGGCACAAGGGCCATGTAAAGTCCAATCTCTACACAAATCATCTTGTGAGAGAGTAAGATGGAGTGCGGAGAAGATGGGAAAAACGATGACTGCTACCTAGCGCTGGGCTGTGGCTTTCCCCCAACCAAAGCGTTAATATCAAAAATCCTTGCGTCCATTCCATCTTGTTGAGCGAATTCTTACACAGATGCAGCTGTATCGTGCCACTGGTGACAAGGTCCTCGAAGGTGTGTCTACAAATGCATGGGGGTTGCCTCGTAGTGCAAGCGAGCAAGAATGGATTTCTCGTGGAGAGATACTCCACGTGAGCGAGCATGTAAGGTTGGGTCATATGCTCGGTTAGGGAGCTTCAAGACTGTTATCGGTAAGAGGACTTGTTGAGCCATTTACGGCCCAAACGCAAAGTTGTGAAGTGCCAGCGCCTTTATTATCTTTCCGTGTCGAAAGCGAAGGCCGCAACGCCCCGCAGGCACCAGCATGCTGGTCGACTTTTCGGAATGTTGTGGGGGTAGCGTTAGCTTTTAGACAAGTTCCACACTGCGAGACTGCCAACAAGATTATGTGAGAGCTCGCACACAGTGGCAGCCAGTGAACTGGATGGGACAAGAGGGAGGGCATCCAATCAGAAGTAGAGTGATATCGACCGATTGGTCCAAGACCGCGTGATTGAATGGGCACTGCAGCTAGCGATGCATCAATAGCTTGGATTGGCTCTCCGTATTCGACTCGTACGGTGTAGTAGGTAGACCATCACACAGGAATTATTGATCGAGTGTTTGGCCGGTCAATAAAATGCAAGCCTCATAGTCATTAGTGGTCCACCAGAGGGTGTGCTGCCAGCGACTGCCAATTGCCGAGTGGAAAGTCGTCAGCAGCTGGTGGCACTAAGGATTTTAGGCGCATTGATCGCTACCCGAACTGACATGGCCGGCCTGTAATGACGCCCGATTGACAAGGCACATCTTCGCTGACTGGTTGCTTCATTCTTTCCCTCACACCAAATCCACCCCAGCTCACACCAGTTCACATCATCCTCCCGCAGGATGTGTTGCCCGATTACTAGGGTTTGTACTCCACCGTCAACGCTCGCCGTGAGCCGCTTCCAGTTGGCTCGAAATGCCCATCCCTGCTGATTCCTGCCCGCGAAACCTCAAAATGAGGGCCTCCTCCCATTGACAGCCTCGCTTTTCTCCTCATCTTCTGGCTGCACTCAAACACCTTCTCTCTTAATCTCCATTCATCAGCGATCAACTGGTTCGTGTTTCAAGGTATGCTTCCGTCCACCTCATAACGCTGATCAGTACCCAAACTTGTTGGCTGTCCTTGGTAGCTAAACTGCAAGCATCCGTTAGACAGCCTCGCACTTCTATCAACCTCAACCACCTCAAACATGGCCGCTCTGCTCGAGGAGGTCCTGAGAGAGAGGAAGGACGTCTTTGCCCTCGAGAACGGACATTTGTCACCCGCCGAGTATCACCGGCGTTGGGAGCAAGAAACGCAAAATCTAGCTACCCTCCTCAGAGCTCCACCTACACGTCACGCCAATGTTCAATCTAGCAATAACGAGTTACAACATGCCGACTCAATTCGCCTCGCAGCGGAAAGCCGTGACTGTGTAAGTCTACAAACACAGATGCGGGAGTTGCTCTTACTAACTCCGACGTAGGACGATGTTATCTCATACAATGCACTTGTACAGATCCAGCAACAGCAACAAGCGAGACTACAACAGGCTCAGCCGCAAGTCGATCGGTCCCTTGATATGGCTCCGACGATGTCGAGGAAGCGGTCGAGTCATTCAAAATTCGGGCCTGTCCCATTCAGCGACACTGAAGAGCGAGTACCACCACTGGTACTGGACTGGCAAGCCGACAACAATACGCCCTTCCATGGTCTCCATGCCCGATCATTGGCTTCTCCAGCATTCAAAAAGCGACGCCAATCTATGCAGGTCCCAGAGAGCCCACAAGGCATCAAGGTGTACGAGCCTTCGGCTTACTGCGAAAATCAACCCAACCTATCGTCCACTCTCCCCTTAGATGCACGACATCACAGGACATCCAGCCAGCACTACGTTACCACTTCCCCTTACCCCACATCCTCCACTACGTCGCATTCACCTGCGACTAGCATGTCAGATCTTTTTGCTCCACACACACCAAGCACAAGTGTTTGCATGAGCCGTGAGACCAGTCTCTATGAAAACATGGGTATGCTGAGATTCAAGTCTCAGACCTCTGATGAGATGCATGACTCTCACACTTTCAATACCCAGTCTACATCGAACGGTAGTCAGAGTAGTGATTTGTCTCCTTTTAATCCATCTCTTTCATTGCTTCATGCGGGTGGGGTTACAGACGATACGAGTTCTTCTCCTGTCTCTAATCTCGCGACATGCTACACGTCACCATCGACTGTTGTTCATGACAATACCATGACAAGATCTCTTTCATCAGAATCTACCGAATCATCGAAGTCACGCAGCTCTCGCCGTAGTCTTCAAGAGGTAGTTCAAGGCCAAGGCGCAAGACACATAAAACCGAAGGAAAACAGCACTTCGATGTCGCGACAACCTTCGTCGTCGTCTTGCGCTGGAATTGACATGGCTCGTACGCGCTCAGAAGATGGGCTCAAGGTGGGAATACCCAAGAATCAAACATACGTGCGCCCACAACACCCCAAGGTCTTTTGTGACCAATGTAATATTAAGCCGGAGGGCTTTCGTGGCCCCCACGAGCTCAGACGCCACATGGAAAATAAGCACAGTCCTACTCGCACAGTGTGGGTTTGCAAAGATCGCTCTCCAGATCAGAAATTTCTTTCCAAATGTAAAGCGTGCAATGAAGGCAAGATGTACGGAGCATATTATAATGCTGCTGCCCATCTTCGCCGCATTCACTTCCATGCGAAGGAAAAAGGGAAAAAAGGCAAAGGCAACTTAAAGGAGAAGCCGCGTGGTGGAGATGGTGGAGGGGATGATCCTCCTATGGAGATCATAAAATTATGGATTGAAGCTTCGCAAGTGTCTAAAGATGATCTCCCTATCAAAGACGACGAGACGGACGAGAACGGCAGCGCAAACTACCTCATGGAAGACACACCCGACGAGTATTACGCTAATGGATACTGCCAATCCAACCCGTTGCCCCCAACAGAGGCCATTACACTTTTGCAACCACCCTTCACCTCTCAAGACAGTAGCCACGCCCTTAACGACGTTCCATTTTCGCCTGGCTACGATACTAACGCGTCTTTCGACATGAACCCCTACCTTCAATCTGCGCCATCGATGTTCACCTCGTCAGCTCCAGCTGCCGAGTTCGACGTTGACACCAACCCATCAACTATCACACCAGTAAACCAAGATCTCCCTTCAAACGACACCATGAACGTCGACTTGTACAACTCAGATTTTCCCGGATCTATGGATCAATTCGATCCAAATGATCCATCTCTCTACCCCTTTACATGAAAGCTCAGAGTTCGTCTTGCGACGAATTCACCGTACTTCATGTGCCTGACATGTACCCTGATGTACTCTCTTTCTGTTCGTTACCCTTCTTGTATCTCCTATTTCTTCTTCTTGGATATATTTCCAATTCATTTGTTGTGGAGGATTGTGAGGGTCTCGTTGGAAGCTTATGCGCTTCTTGTTCAGAATGGGGGTTGGTACTTTACTCTATGATTGCTATGATCGCGAGGTGTATATTGCTGTTCATGTAGTTGCGGTTGGTGGGTTGTCTTGATCGGCTTTTCTCGTTGTGGAGGATTATAACGGCTGGGTTTCTCAATTATCCTTGCGTGTATTTGCTACACGGAAGTGTTTGTTGGTGGTCAAGTTTTACTTGCCTCAGAGCAATTGGACTGCTATCTTGTTGTCGAAGTGTATACGAAATCGAGAACTTATACACCCTACCTGACTACATAATTGTACTCGCAATCTTTTACCGGTTTGTTGTAACATGAGATTGTAGAGCATTGCCACTCCGACGAGCCGTAGCCAACCAATTCGGCAAAGCCACACATGCCTAAAACTCACATTCTATAAATGGTTGAGAACTATCCCGTGGCTTAGCAATACCATGAATGTCAAATGCAGTGTAAGTATTCGGGCTTCTATCCGGGGGGCGAGGGTGTTCTGAGTTAAAACAAAACCAAATTTGACCTTCCGCTCCCAGTCGTGCGGCCAATCACCAAGCTAGCCGCCGCCACTTTGTTGCTGACTAATATCCTAAGACTACGCTGCGCCTCAATCCATTTAACAAAGACCTTCAGCTTCTGCAAAAGTGATACGTTTCCTGGACTCAACAAACGCCCAATATCATCCAGAAGCATCCTGTTGTGAGCGTTGCTTCCTGACTGCCACCAAACAAAAATTACCGATATATCCAAGCAAAGTATGTCGCGCGCCAAAGGAAACCCTCTAGAGTCCTCCGGTCGCATATCTATGGCCACATGCACATCAGTGAGCACATTCAACTAAACGATCTCATAGAAACAACAATAGTCCCCATCGATTCTTTCTCGCATCAATCACTATAATGGCAAGCCAAGGGTATTATAACCAGGGTCCTCAGTACCCGCAACAAAGGTATGTCAGATTGCCCACCTGGTAGCTATCGCAACTACTACTCCGGCTGCCCACCCGCACTATTCGTATGCTACCTTAAAATGGCAAAGCTGACTCTTCATTGCAATACATAGTTATGGCGGCTATCCTCCCCAACAAGGTTACCCTCCTCAGCAATATGGCGGATATAACCAAGGTCCTCCTGTATGTGCCCCAACCTCCCTAGCCCGAGAGCAGGATAAGACAGCTCTCTTACCGGTGTATGGTCATATACGCATTGATGTCAGAAGAGGTGGAAATTGCAATGAGTACTTGGCAAGTGCGGATTTCGATAGACGGCTAATGTGATGGAATTTCTTAGATGCAATACCAGCAAGGCCCCCCACAGCAGGTAGTTGTCAAACAGAAGAAGGACCGTGGATGTCTAGAAGCCTGGTAAGTACTTACTCTCATGGTTCTCCAACGCCTTTCACTTCTAGTCTGTATACGCTTCCACCTTAAAATGACTTTGAGCTCCTTACCTCGAGCTCCTTTGACTATGCAGCTTCCCTTATTGTGTGGAACACAATTGCTGACTAGACCTGCTCTCCCACAGTCTCGCAGCCCTCTGCTGTTGTTTCGTCGCTGAAGAAGGTTGCGAATGCTGCGCCGACTGCTGTGAATGCTGTGCAGATATGTGCTAAAGCGAACGCAAAACGCCAGCCATTACATTGGTGAAATACTCTGTGGGGACGTCAAGATTGGGAATAATATGGGTCCTGGCTCCTAGATTGGCAGGATAGCGGTCAGACATGCGTGCTGTAGGGGGTGACTCTTTGCCTCCATGCCTTGACTCGTTAAGGCATTGGAGGAGTGGTTTTCTTACGGCCTCATTTGTACATTGGCTTGGCTGCGTCTCATTGCAGTATTTTTAAGTTAGTTAGTCGGGTTAAACAAGCATGGCGTGCTATCTACATGTTGAATGGTCATTGATACCGCGTCTAGCTTACGTTGATATTGCTGTAAATTGCTGCCCCCTTTCCAATAAAGTAACTTACAGTCTAATCGAAACAGAAGAGCGGGCTCGTTGGCCATATCATTCATGCCTTGAGAATTACAGGGCTGACCCTAATCGCCGAAACCGTTTTGTTCCCTCATCGAAGTATTGAAGACAATCCCAAACCCCTCCAAGATTACTGCACCGTTCGGAAACCATTCGGTCCTTAATGATCTCAAGAAACAAGTCTTTGCTCTAGGTGAATGCAGGTGCACGGCAAGCATCCACCGCTGCAGTGTGTTCCTGATATCAGGACTTCCTACTTCAACACCGATTCCAGGTTCGGAGTAGTGGCTCGCGGCATGTTGTAAGGCTAACTCGTTTATTTCATATACCTATGCCTTCAAAAGATATCTATCTGTTCGAGGAACAGCCATTATCCATCGAGGTCCAAGGGATCTTCAATGTTCGGGCTTAACAGAAGATCTACTGAAAAATTGTTCTAGGAAAAGAGACTTGATGCAGTTTCCAAATAGCCAAATGGGGCAGGTTTGCCGGCCCGCAAATTTGTATATTTCGTGCCTGCAACGTCAGCCTGACGTTAGCGTACTTTGGCCACTTCCCAATTATTGCATTGTCCCTGAATAATTCTTATTGGAATTGTTGAATTTGCTAGTCATAGCATTTCTGTCTCCGTTTGTCCCTCTGTGAAGATTACAATTGGACCTGCCATGGCTGTTTTACAACTGTCACTACCGTAACAAATTGCAGCATGTTGGCAGCAAGACTTCTGACCATCTTGTCTGTCGCGCCGACTCTGCAATGCTCAGCATGCCGCTACGCCCCATTCTACGCTCAGAAAAGCCTTGGATCGCAAACTCTTCTTGCCGACGTTCGATTGGCCCACGCCCCAAATCTATCAAGGCGCATGTACTCTACTTCGGCTCCCTCCCAACCATTACCTACCAAAGCGTCTGACTCAACCTTCTCCTACCGAATTGGCGCTTCTTTCTCCGCCAAAGGTCGCCGCTTCGACCCCAAAGAAGATGTTTACACATTCGATCTTTCACGAGCTCCTATCTCAGAGAAAGATATCTACACAGGCCGTCCAAAAAGCGGGCAAGATGCGTTCTTCGTCAGCAATGCGGGCAAGAATAATGGAGTGGCATTCGGCGTAGCAGACGGTGTAGGCGGATGGTCAGATTCCGGCATCGACTCTGCGCATTTCTCTCACGGAATGTGCAAGTGGATGGCTAGAATTGCAAGCAATGGATCAAGCTCAGAAAAAGATCTCACACCCCAAACTCTCCTTCAAAGCGCATACGACAGTCTCGTCGAGGACGGGAAAATAAGTGGCGGTGGCAGCACAGCCTGTATAGCTGTCGGCAACCCCAACGGCACCTTACGCGTATCCAAGTAAGTACCCCCCACCCTCTCAATCTCCCCTCCTCCCTCTTGCAACCAATCCTCCATTCACACTTCTTCCTTTCCAGCCTCGGCGACTCAGGCTACATCCTCCTCCGCCTCAACGCCGTCCACCACTTCTCCAACCCGCAAACCCACGCCTTCAACACCCCCTACCAACTCTCCCTCGTCCCCCCCAAAATCCTCGCCCTCTCCCGCCTCCTCGGCGGCACCCACCTCTCCGACTCCCCCCACGACTCCGACACCACAACCCACTCCGTCCGCCACGGCGACGTCCTCATCTTCGCAACAGACGGCGTATGGGATAACCTCTCACAGCTCGAACTCCTAAAAATAGTGTCCCGAACCATGACCGATTCCCGCGCCTGGGTCCTCAGCGGGGATCAAAACGGCATCTCTGTCTCGGATTCGCTAGACAGGCTGACGAAGAATGAGAATGAGAAACAAGTTCTTCAAACTAAACTTGCAATGCATATTGTTAGGGAAGCCAAGAGCGCGAGTTTGGATAGTAGAAGGGATGGGCCGTTTGCGAGGGAGGTGCAGAGACATTATCCGGGAGAGAATTATAGGGGTGGGAAGGTGGATGATGTTTGTGTTGTTGTGGCTGTTGTTGTTGAGGAGAAGGGGGCGAGCAGAGTGAGAGAACGAGCGAGGTTGTGAAAGGAGGATTAGGTTCGCGGTGTACGTATATCTTGCTGTATTGCATTATTGGCATTGGGCGGTGTTGTTGTTTTTTTTGGTATAGTATAGTATCAGCATCGGGCATGGCATGACCATGGGCCATCAAGAGATGTATCATATATACTTTTGGATACCCCTTGTACTATCTATCACTATTACCTACTCAATGATAGTGATGAATCCCAACCTCCCTTTGTGATCTGTCCGCTGTACATAATCAATCATCAATGTTCAGGAGGTAAATATATATATATATGTCTTATTTCGACTTTTACGCTTGAACGTTGTAATACGGTTTGAATTTCTATTCATATCGCATTCCCCAGAGTGGATTCCGTGCTCCCCTTTCAGCTCATCTATATGACGCGCTCACTTCGCTCTAGGTGCATACTGGAATTGTGGGTAGAATGCATTATCAGAGGCACCAGACCGTTCGTAAACGTGCTTGGGTATCACCTCAGGGGTAAGGAGTTTGAGACTTGGTAAGGGCCTGAGAAGCGAGTGATGGTCAGAGAATAATAACGATGGGAAAGGATTGTGTGAATGAATGCTAAATAGTGTACAAGAAGCCAGCTCGGTCCGCACAATATCAGAGTAAAAGGCTAATTAACTTGAGTATATGCAAGCTGCTAGGTTTTATTCTATAGATCGAATTTCTACGTAGCAGCAGGCTGCACCATGATGTTGCCTGAGGTAGGAAGTGTCAGCTATTATATTTCTATTCCACTTGCAGATCACAAGATGTTTACTCACCACCGTCGGGATAGAGCACCTGCCCATTGAGGAACAGACCACCGGGCCCAGCAAGGAAGAGTATACAAGCAGCCATATCCGAATCGTGTCCAGTTCTGCGAGCAGGGTTGGACATCTCCATGTCAAGCTTTGATTTCTGATCCTCGCCTGACGACCCAGCTGTCATTTCGCTGGGAAATATGCCGGGGGCGATACAGTTGACTCGTATTTTGGCGTCGGCAAAGGTGGTGGCCATCATTCGAGTTAGATGGATGAAGCCTGATGGCCTGCAATCAGAATTGGTTTTGAGTGGATAGTGGGCTGGGTCTACATACCAGCCTTGGATGTGGCGTATGCGAATTGGCCTGAGCTAGGGCCTTTCATGACGCCTGAGATGGAGGCAACGTTGACGACGGAAGGTGAGTAACCAGGAGTAGCGTCTCGTGCTTTGCCGAGTAAAGGCAGGAAAGCCATTGTAGTGAAGAATTGCCCGGTCAAATTCGTTTGAAAGGTCTCTGACCACTGCTCCGGCTCACTCTGCATGAAGTGATCTGAGATTGCTTGAGCAGAGCCAAAGTCTGGCTTGCCTGCCTTGGAGTAGCGGGTGTTGTCATCTTTTGCAATTCCGGCGTTGTTGACTAGTAGGTGGATGCCGTTCGACTCCTTGCTAGCAACTTCGTCCGCTAGACGCTTGGCGTCGTGTTTGCTGCTGATGTCTCCTGGTAGTGGTATGATCTTGCCAGGCCCGGTATTGTATTGGTCCAGGACCTTGTCCAAAGCCTCTTCTCGTCTTCCGGTGATGTAGACTTTGGCGCCGTTTGAGACGAGGGCCTGGGTAATCATAAGGCCAATTCCCGTCCCGCCTCCTGTCACAACAGCTGAAAGATTCGAGACATGGAAGAGATTTGAGGCCTTGAGCTCTTCATTAGACCTGGCCGAAGGATTGTCTGATGCCATTGTTTTTGTTATGACGAAGCTGGTGTATTTAGGAAGGGTTCTGCGTGCGAGGTTTGAAGAAGGTCTGGTAAGCAGCCTAAGCATTATGGGTTTTGAGGTATTGTGAGGGGCCACTGATGGTCTTTTCTTGGGTCACCATGACGTTCGATAACTCCATGACGTCGGAGCTCTTCGTTGGCGACCAGAGAAGTGAGGGCTAATTTTTGAGGAATCATGGCAAAGCACATCAACATGCTCACGACGGGATCTCAATCTAACGATGGATTCGTATAGCACAACCATGCATGTATGGAGTTGCAAAGAAGTTTTGGGTCGCTATCATCCACCGCACAATTTCTGCGCACAAATTATGCATACCTTCTGCATAAATCTTGGTGTGAACCTTCAACTCCTATCACCAATGCATGACAGAAGTCACGGTACCGAGGTTTTACCCGCCCACCCAATAGATCACCACAATCCGAAGAAAATGAGTAAACTGATGTAGAGGATCTAACCTGGTGGTTTATGAAATTATAAAAGCAGCTATTCTATATGAACTAGAAATTAAGTCAACAAACGACAACCATGGTAATGCGTGTATTTTATATGGGCCAGTGAAAGGCCGGCTAACTACTACGACTTTTGTCACCCTTTTCATATCAATACTTATTTAGGCATAGTATCACCGTCTTCCCAGGTCACAAAACGTCAACTAATCAAAACATCAAACAAAGTGCTCTTCTGTTGTTGCCACAAGTCAAACCGACACAATTATCTACAAAACAGTGCATGTCCAGAGCGAATTTCATTACATTAATGTTAGACGTAGAGTTCTTTGCAACTCTACGCCTACTAATGTAACAAAGGGCTGATTGCCTTTTGTGAGATTATGTCTTCTTATGTTAAGAGGGTTTTGCCGTATTTGTTGCTGTTTTGGTAAGAGAGGGGGGATTGGGTTGCTGGATATATTTTGACGGCGTCATTTAATGGATTGTGCAGCATGTAGTAGGGGTATAGATATCGTGGAAAGTGATGTATTAGGTACACGCGGCTTGAACCCTGCTGCTCGACCTTCTACAAAGTAATCAGCATACACCAGGTTTTCACATCTCACGGAAAAAGTCCACTAAACCATTCCATCGACAGGGACACCTAGCCAAGCTCCTCGACTTATCGCCGCCAGAATCATAACTCATCACACTCATTACCATATCTCATACCCATCCACATCTCCCACACGTCCATCCCCTCACTTCACCTCAAAGAACATTCTTCTGTATCCCCACCAAAAGCCTCCCTTTACTTTCAATGCCAGCACCATCCCGTAAATGCACGAGTCGATACCCACTTCGAAGACGGTCAAGGCGAATGCAGGCCCAGGCTGCGAGTGTGTCTTTGCCGAGTTTATCGTCTTGGATTTTGAACCTGGTAGGGAGTCAGTGGGGGTTGAGGCTTGAGGGGGGGACTGATGTGCTTGTGCAAATGGGTTGAAGCTGGTGCACTGCAAGAGATAAGAAAATTATATGATGCATAACATGATGGGTAGGATGCGTGGAATGTCTCAGAGCCCCAAAATCCACCGCTCTCAATGGCCGTTTCCCCTTCTTTCCTCTGGAAGACAGCCAGGGAGTGTCCCCAAATCACAGCAAAATGAAAAACCAGAATAAGAAGTTTACCAGTCACGTACCTGATGAATCCCAACTCCTCAACCACGCCCTCGATCCCCTTCCACACCCCCTTCTCCCCCCCAAAATCCACCCCCGTCCCCGCACTAGCCGCTCTCACCGTCCTTCCCCGCCATTTATACTCCCCCTC